>CALNXI010002599.1:0-26322 GCA_942486025.1 Porites evermanni | reverse complement strand
TTTTTTTTTTTTCCGGTTTCATTTTTCGAACAGACTCCATTGGACTCCAGGCTTTGCCCACAGAAATCTAGTCGAGAGTGCTGGACATGTGTAGCAGTTGCTACTACTTAACTCACATGCTCAACAATGTAGGGTTCTTCAATCCTGTAATCCCGACCCAAAATTTCGTGTAATCCCGTAGCTCCGAAGATTATTTTCGGCACTCTAACTCGCACGCATACTTTCAATCCCGAATCTTGCCCGATTTTGCTTTAAAATCCCGAATCCCGAGCAAATAAGAGAAATCCTGGATCCCGAAAAACCTATCAGAGACTCTCAACAATGATCTTACTCGATTCATGCAGAGTATTTCTTTTTTAACAGTGCGCCAAATGAAAGAAAGGCTCTGCTAGGAGAATGTGGACATAAAATTAAATTATTATACTCTTACGATGTGATACTAAAAAGTATTTCGGCTCCACTACGCAGTACAACATGAATAGAAAAACCATTAGAGTTATTTTGGCTGTTTCGGCCGAGCACCGCAGATACATTATACAACATCTTCTATTACATGCAAATATGTGGTGTAAAAAACTAGAACAGAGCTGAGGGACAGTTTACACAGAATACTGTCAGAACAGAGGCCAGAAAAAACCTGCCGAAAAAAACCTCAGTGGGGAAAAAAACTCGGCAGGAAATCTGGGTAGGATCCATGGCTCATGCTCTGAAAAGCCCATCCTACAAAGGCTACACGGCTGGAAGGTCTTCTCCCTTATTTACAAAACAAGTATTCCAAGAAAGGACGGCAAACTCTAAATAATTTAAAGGGACAGTGTCCCGATTATGCGCACGCGCGAGCGTCATCTGTTTTTTCTTCAAAAGACAATAGAACTGTCAAATTGACTCGACAAGATTTCCTTCCGGACCGCACCGCCGACGGACAGTTGTTTATATTCTCAGGCAATATTTTAGACTTTCGAAGAAATCTTTCGTCTCATTTAAAATTTGGCTCGCGGCAGGAAGACTCATCGCGATTTTATCGCTAGCAGGGCCGCCTCGCGACCCGAAAATCTCTTTCCGCTCGCTTTAAAAACAGATTTTCTAATGTGAAACTCGTGTCAGAGGACAATTGTTCAAAGTCCAGTAATATCTACCTGATTTGCTCGCGTTCTAGCCTCAAACGTTGGAAAGACACAAATAAAAATGGAATCTCAACGCTATGAATCATCGCAAAGGTTAGTCAAAAAATTTATATTATGATTTCATGGAACTATTTTTTCTAAACATGTAGCGCCTGTTTGTTTGATTTTGTCGGCCGTAGGGAGATTCATTTAAAAGTTTACTGACGCGTCGTTGCAAAACATTCTGCTTCACGAAGCTCCCCTCCACAAGATCAAACCAGTCACATCAATGTCTCAATGGTTTCTTTCTTAAAGTCTCTATTGTTGCTGTTCCATTTCTGCGTATTCCTTTCACAATTATCTGAGCTTGTATGGAAGCTAGCAGAAGAAATAAGCCTTCACTCGGCATCAAAGCGCTTCCCATCTTTTGGTCCTCCGGCCAAAAGCAATAAAAGTAACACCAAAAACTCCAGAGTTGGCCCAAATCAAAACTTAACAGGAACAATATATCATTGATCTGTAATCCTGAGGAGTTTTAGTGTAGTATTGAACTCGGCCAAGCGCGATGCAAACGGATTTTTCAAGGTTCTCTTACTCTCCTCGCATCTTTTGATTTCGGGACATCCTGTCCAAAAATCAAAGTTTGGTGCATGCGCAGTAACGGGATACTGTTCCTTTAAGGAAACGCAAACAAGCTAAGAAACCACTGGGAAACTCGAACTTTCACTCAAATATATACTAAAAACAAAAATAAATAAATAAAAAAATAACATCAGCTAGACGAGGTGTGGGCCTAGAATGCTTTCCCACGTGATAAGCATCCCTTTTATAGCGCTGCATTCTACCCATAATGCACTTCAACTGCTCCAGTCCCCACTGCTCCCGTGCCGCAGAAATATCTCATTTCCGGCTAATTCGTATCCACTCAAACGCCGGAAATTCCATTGCATGTGATGTGACTTTCGGCCCCCCAGCACTGTGTGAATCTTGATCCCAAGTCCTTTCCCTAGTATTTTAAATTCTCTTAGCGTACAAATGTTCTTGTTTTCTGTCCTCAGAGGCCATTTTTTCCAAATTTCAATTCGCTTTCAGTCCAAGAGTCACAGATTTATCAGTTTCTTCTCAAGTCTTTCACCGTCTTAAAAGACCTACATCCTACAACAACGAGTTACACATACGCTCGTAAAGTGATAGGCTTTCGTTAACATTACTAATGTTTTCTTCAATTAAAAGACAGCTCCAACAAGTCTTTTAAACTCTTTCTTTATGTCTCTTTTGAAAAAGGCATAAACCAGAGGGTTAATGGCTGCTTTTACAACCAAGAAAGGAATTTTGTAGTTTTCATCATTACATGAGGTGGTGTGGAATAGTATTGTAAAACTGCAACGCAGATACATCCCATAGCAAACAATAAACACTCCTATCACAAGACCCATCATTATCACTGCAGACCTCTTGTGATGGATTTTAAACGACATCTGATGGTTAAAACGTAACTGCCCTGCTACGATGCGTGCTGACCGACCATGCCTGTGTACGTGAAATATCATTGATACAAAGAAGAGCATTAATACAGCAGTTGGTAGGAACTCGAAGAAAATAATACTCGGCCAAATAAAAGGGACAGGTAATGTTTTGAAATGAAACGTATAAAGGGTAACTTTTAGCACATTAAAACTAACTGGTAGAACCCAAGAGAAGGAAATAACTTGAATAATTCGAGGGCAAGTCATCAAAGTGATGTATTTTAGAGGATGGACGATGGCAATAAAACGATCCAGTACTAAGCCGCACAAGTTTACAGCAGACGTGTTACTAAACAGCAACCGTATGTTCATGATCCACAATTGAGACCTGTGGCAGGTGTTTGTAATAATGTCGGTGCAGAAGAACATTGAAGGAATAACACTCAAACCAACACAGAAATCCGCCACGGCAAGTGAAACAATAAATGCGTTGGTTTTGGTGCGGAGATTTCGTCTGCTGCAAACGAGGAACATTGTGAATCCATTTCCAGTGATGGTTAGAAATGAAAGAACCCAGCCAAGAATCCAAAACCAGGTCTCCATCTTAGCAGTTAAAGGAAGTTCTTGTCAATTTTAATAACTATTATAGCTTACATCTTTGCATAAATTGTAGGGTCACATTTTTTAAATTATACCCGTAAATGATTACGGATGAGGGGCGGTCACTAGACAAAAGGCTTCGGGCGTCTGTAAGATCATTTACGGTACGTGTTCCAATTAGTTCTTTAAATAGTCCTTCTAAAAAAAGAAGTAATAACTGCACTGCATTATAACTTCCAAAATTTTTGACGCTATTTGTTATTGCCATGCTGTCGTATTTTGTAGTTATCTTTATTTGTAATAAACGTTAGCGAGACAGAAAATGTGGACTGTCACGTGGCAATAGCCAAAGACATCTGTCGATCAAACGATACAAAGCATCAGTCACGTGAGTTACCACTTAACTGCAATTCATTGTTAATTTGGATAAACAAAATAATATTGCAAACGTTCATTGTATTCTAAATTACGACAGGTCTTTATTAGAAACACTTCTTCTCCTGTTATTACTATTTTCTGCCTGGATTATAGTTTTAGGCTCCCTACAGAAATACGATAAATGACTCATTCTACTAGGTTGACGTTGTTTGTGTCTGCAATTTGTCGTGCTGTAAAGTCCAAATTTTCACGTGATGAAATTTATTCTTCGCAACGAAATTTGATTTTCCTGAATATTAGTGTGCACAACTGCTGTGACACTCCGTTTTGTTTGTGTGTTTAGATGCAATTTATGCATCAGTCAATTCCACCTGCCCCCGGGCTGACCCCCGGGCATTAGCATTTTTTTTTGCCTTCGATGGCAAATTCCCGGGGGTGGGGACTCTTGAGCTTTTAAATCCCCCAGGGTGGGGACGAAAAAAGGCGGCGAATGCCCCGTCCTCCGTCAACACTGCAACTCCCCCCTTACATTTTTCATCGATCGCACAGTCGAATAGTGCCATTTTTAACCCATTCGCCCCTGAACCGCCCGTAACCGCCCGTGCGGATCCAGGTCCTTTCTACCCTTTGTGACGTCATCAGTTTTAACGGTCAAGGACAAATTCCTTCGCTAACTTGTGTAGAGTGAAGAGATCTTTCAAACCATACCACAATGAGCACAATTCAGTCAAGGACACCAGAGAAAGAAGCAAAAAACCACGTGACATTGACCTGAAAATCACCATGAAAATCTTGTTCCATTACCCACCTACCTTTCCTTTCACCTAATCCTAAGATCCTAAAAGCTTTCCTAAAAACTCTTCCCACCAAAATGAAGCCTACTAAATACCCAGCAAGAGAAAAAAAAAATGAGGCAAGAAAAGCGAAAAAAGAAGGGAGGAGAAAAAGCGAAAAGTAAAAGTCAAGACTGCTGTGTCACTTTTAAACCCAATCTCGAAATTTTGCTTTCTGCGCATGTCCGAACTGCGCAAGCTGATGTTTTGCATCTGGATCAGAAGGCCGCCAAGTGTACGACCTGCAAACCGGTTTGTGGTAAGTTTTAGCCCTTTATAGCACGATAGTGACCAGAAAAGCACTCGAATAGCTTCAAAACGCGTTTTTCAGCAAAATCTCCAGGAGCGAATGGGTTAATGAAGCATTTTAATGTGCGATTTTTTGTTTCAATTAACGTCTTCCTTTGTAATAGCGCTAGGATTCCAACGACGCGCTAGGATTCTGACGATTCTAACGACGACACGCACCAGCAAGTTATGGTTTTAGTATTGATATAAAATTATTGACATTAAAATTAATAGAGCGCTGTAAAGTTATATGTTATAAATAGTTTTATAAATATGAAAGGATGTTATTCAAATAGTATCAACAGAAATTTGAAAAAAAAAAAAACGTTGATTCACATCGATAGCTCCAATTTGGCTATGTAATTTTGATAAGCAATGAAGAAATGCATACATAAAATCGAGAACAGATAAGCCAATCTGCTTTTTTTGCAGTAAAACCCTCTGTGTAGTTATATTCTGATAGGAAACCGCGTGCGTGTCAAAAGCTCGGGAATGGCCCCGGGTTGGCAATTGCCCGGCCCCCGGGCAGTGCAAAATTTGCAAAAAAAATTGATGCCCCACCTCCCGGGACTGACAAGGCGGGCAAATGCCCCGCAGTAGCCCCCGGGAAGGGGGGCTGGGCGCAGGTGGAATTGACTGATGCAATACTTGCGAGCACAAATTTTCGTGCGGTTGATTAGCTGCCTCAGAATTAGATCACAGCCTTTTTCTCAACGTAGAATTTTCTAACCAAAGTTTTCTTGAAAGACGCCTTCAAAATACAACTGCTAAAGTAAAACTTTGGCGTCGTTTTGAAAAGGCACGTGACTGCAGAATGCAAAGAGCTCTTTCCCTGTGGGAGTTGGAATTGTGCGCCCACGTGCTTTCAGCCGCAAGGCCGCTGTCCTTTCATTGGTCAAGTGCGCCCCCAAGTAAGGGGTAGACCTTACTTACAACTGCATGAATTCTTTTGTTTTACGCTTATCACCAGGGTAACAAGGAATCCAAAAAGTCTGGTCATTAAAACTTTCACGCTCTTCGTTACCTGCAAACGGACCCAACATTGTTGGATGTTACATGTTGCGTCCGTTTGCACAACCTGTTGCATGTTGTTGAGTGTTGTTGGGAGTTGTCTCGCAAAGTTTGCAACCGGTGAAACTTTTAGCTACTTACAAACGGGCTCATCAACTTCCAACAATGTTGTGTCCATTTACACGGAGCTTAAAGGGACTGGTTCACGATAATGCGCATGCGCGCCGTTTTTCTCTTCAGAATCAATTTGTCGCGTCAACACTAAATTCGAAATCGCCATTACCGGTACAATCTTTGAAAATCCTTCGTTTTATTCGGACATCCGTCACTTTGGCTGGTCTAGTTATACTTCGGTAGTGGTGATTAACGTGTGGTTGTGTCGTTTGACTGGTTACGTTTTAAGAAGACGCAAAAAATGATCATGATCATTTTGATCATGGAGGTTCAGAAGAGCATCGTGGCCGTCCGGCAACAGGACGTTCTCAAGAGTCTTTGGAGATAGAGAAGCTTAGCCTATCGATCTGGTATAGTTCTAGGAGTAGTGTGTGGCTTACGAAAAGAATACAGGACACTTGGAAAGTGGTTAAAAGCATGAGTTCGTTCAACTTTGATTTGATTTTTGACTCCGACCTGTAGTTATACCGCAACAGGCGGCGCGATCTTCACCGATCTGGTACACTTGAAATGTTCCTTGTATCTTTGCTTTACCATCGTATATGTTTAAGAATTGATGTTTTTAAAATAAATTATTGCCTGAATATTCTGTTTATAATCTAGTTTCTTTATGTGTGCTACTCGATAACATTTGTTTTGCGGAACACTGACCCGATGCAACGCGAATGAATTTGTTCATTTGCTGATAAGCAATTGAAATTTATGCTCAGTTAAGGATAATCTTTATACTCATATGTTGTGTGCTTTTGTCACCGGTCAAGCGCTATTTGTAGGTATTTCTGGGTTTATATAAGGCGAACTGAGAGAACAGTAATAAGATGTTTGTTTACAAATTTTGTTTGCCGATCGGTGACCGCTTTGTTACCGTGGATACGACCTCGTAAAAATACACGTTGGTAAATGTTTGTTTCAAAGCAGGACAGGGCTGTAAATTTTATTCTTATCGGCTGCAACATATATCTGAGGAGTAACAAAGAATAAACTTGAATTATGGGGATAAATAAAATCAAACCAAATGCCCGGAAATACTCTCGCGTCGCGAACAATTAATTTGAATTTTGTAAATTTACTTGCGTGCATCTAACCCGCTTCCGATTGGTTGAAAAACAATCAGCTACTGTCAGAACTCACACATGCGCATTATCGTGAACCAGTCCCTTTAAGTACGCGAGCTACACTTGGGTGATTCCGCACAAACCCATAGCACGCGTCATTCAAAAAGACGTTTTGTACCAAAAAAGAGGAAAAATATGACGCGAACTATCGCAATTATGAATGTTTTTAATGACACTCAGCTTAGATTAATTTTTACTTCTTTGATACATTTTACGAAGAGTCGAGATTAACGTAATCCAGACTCCCTCAGAAATGAAAATGAGTACGTATCAAGTGCACTTAAGAGCGCTAGTGTGAATTGGCTTATTATTTCTTTGTGCAGAAGATGGCAATGCAACCGGGACAGCCTGAGAACTAGGTTGCGCTTTTTAGTGCAAGAATTGTGCGAGAAAAAAATAGCGAAGAATTTCACATTTTGCAAAGATAAAATAGTCAGTACTTAGTACTACCTAAAAACAGAGCAAATATAAAACACCATGGATGAAAACGCTATTTGGAGAATACCTGGCGACTAAAGAATCCCTGAAAAAATTTAAATCGTCCCTGTATTTGCCGAGTAACAAGCAAATGAAGACGGAGTAGACGGGCATACTGGTTAGTTTATTTTTCAGTAAAGTATCAATAATTTTAATGAATGAATAATAAAACAACTGTTGAATTCGATCGATAAAAATTTTGACCAATTCCGGGCTGCCATGTAACCACTCTCAAGAATCTGTTAACGATGAACATCAATGACACAGTTTTTAGTTTCACATCATTCAGGGTACTATTCATATTATTTCGATTACTTGTTCTATCGTTAAATGTTTATAGCGGTACTCCGCCCGCGCGCGAAGCCCCATAGCTAAGGAAATGTGGTAATCTACCCATCCCAGAAAATTTGGTAATCACGTGACCGTACACCAAGCGAGCGATCGAGCGACCGTCCGTTCGCACCACAGGCATACCAATGTAAAACAACTCAATCGACAGGTATGGGAACCCAAATGCAACTCAAGGTTTTATTTGGAAGGAAATCACATGGCCGCCCGGACTTTTAAAAAGAAAAAGTCGTGTCTTTTTCGGCTTATTTTTTATGTGTACCCTAACGTGGATAACAGAGAAAGAGCTAGAGCGAGTTATTGAAAATTCGTTGGAAGAAAAACATGGAAATTCAAAGCGGCGGTGAGAAAATGAGAAATGCTAGCGGCCAGCAAGGTGAAAATGAGCGGCAGTGAAAAATAAAAGCGAACATGAACACTGGAAACAAACTATTGGGCAAGTACATACGACAATTTCTCCATAAAAATAGTGTGTAACTAGGAAGTTTGACGTTTTAGTCGTACAAAACAGTGTTGTAGTCGTGCAAAGCAACGGCAAGGGAAATACAAAAAAGCGTGCTGCACGTACAAATTTGCTTTAATTTTGCTAATTAGAAGAAAAAGTGTGCTGCACGTGCAATTTGTTTTTTAGCTAATTAGATCGATTAGTCTTAAAGCCATTTTCATTGTCGTCCCCCGTTTAGCGTTACACGATTTGATTTTTTTTGTTGATACGTATTATTAACCAGAGCTTCGCTTTTAGCCCTGGCTAAATCTATATATTATGTTAGTATTTGTTTATTTTCTCTGAGGGCACACTTAATTTGGAGCCTCGCTCTGTTGCGTGTCCCGCACCTTCGTCTCTTGTTTTTGTGACTGGTTCAAATGTATTTCTTTTTCTAGTCTCATTTTAGTATTGTAATCTTGATGAAAGCAATTATATAAATAAACAGCCGCAGCAATAATAAAAGAAAGAAAGAAAGAAAGGGGTGAAGTGAACAAGACGCTGCGAGCAGCGTATACTCGGGTCGGCTACTGAGAGCTACCTAATAAGTAATTCAGTTCTTTCCTTTGTGAGTACAAACAAAACACCCGTGGTTGAGATAAATCATGCAGTTTAGCAGTTGACCCTAATCCTATATATCTGCGGATTATAGATTACAACCCTTTCCGAGTTATTTGCTTGTTTGTGTTCGAGAAGAGAAGGAGAAAATACCTCATGGATTCTTTTAACGAGAAGCCATCCACTATTAGTTTCAACTACAATAATGTATGGCCGGCCACTAATAGCCAAGACGAAAACTTGGATTTTTTCGTGGCGCGAACAAGTTCTGCAACAGAATATTAATTATTTTTTAGCCGGGGAAAGCAAAACAACGGCTCCGTTCTGATGACTTTTTTTTTGAAATAGAAAAATAGCTAGCGTACATCTACCAACTGGAGTTTCATTTCCATTATTAACGACCCTGGATATAAACCCGAAAAACAAAAAGTAACGTGGGGGGAGTTTGTTCACCACCAGCACCTGTAGTTTCGTTCTATTTGAGCCGCTCATACACCTTTGCAAAAATGAGAAACCTGTGGAAAAAACCGCTTACACGTCTTCACACAAGGAAAATAATAATTAAGCATCGGACGTTCATCGGATGCGCTCTTATGCTCTGCCTTGAGAGAGAAGGCCTGCAGGACATTTATCAGAGATCGTTGATTTTTTGTGCGCGGATTTGCCGTTTTTGGGCAGTTTTTCAATAGGTTCTAATGTCCGTGACTTAAGAAAAGGCAAATACACTTAATTGCAGAAAATTCAAAGCAAACTGTTTTGAATAGTCTGGTCTCGGAGAGGCCTTTCCTTTGACCTATCATTTTATCGACGTTACATGAAACCGCGAAAACAAAAACGATAAAACGAACTGATTTGAAAGTACGATTAGAAAGATTAGAAAGTACTGATTTCAACTATGAAAAAGGACAATTTCACTACTCCTGTGGTTCTAAATTTTGAAAGGCTATGACTATTGCACGTCCTTTCACTGTGATTAACGAAAACTTTTTATTTATTTCTGCCTATTTACGAATGGACCAACACTTTAAAACTCGTGGGCAAAAAAGCAAACACCAAGTCGAACCAAGACGGAGAGGAACTTTTCGGTTTGAGAGACTGAATCAAAAGCCAAACTAGTACAACAGGGCTTGCTAATAAGGACACAGTAAGGTGCCTAGACTGGATTTTTCAGGAGGAATACTTCTTAAGTTTGAGTATTTACCACGTCAGCTTGCACAAAGATATCCCAAAAAAGGTTACAACAGCTGTACTATATACATTGTCAAGTGAAAATTTGTCATGATCCTTGTTTTATTGACATCAGAGTAGCAATGGCATCGTAATGACACCATCAACTTGCCTTTGTATTTCTCGGTACCAGGACGTTTTTCAGAAATCATAATAGTCCAGTTTTTAATTCGTCGTGACCGCTGAATAAAAGCTCCGAAGACTTATTTGTACAGGGTTAGCCTCGACCCTTGGGGAGCCACCAATGAGGCCTTCCAAGGGGTTTTGGCGACAAGCGACATCGCTCCAAAATTGCAAAAAAAGTAGCGACAATCTTGTTTCAGAACACCGACAGCCGACAGAAACTTACAGAAAAAAGCGACAATTTGCGACAGCGAAAATCCACTTTTAATTTAGACAAAGCGAAAACTTTTTAAATTTGTCATTTTGACAGCGACATGACCGACTAGGCCGGCCGGCGTGACTCTAAATCTTCTGTTGGAGTTACTATTTCTTGTACAAATAAAGATATTAAATCATTAAGGGACGGACCATTAAAAATAAGGGGGGGAGGGAGGGGGGGAAATTGTCGGTGCATGAATTTTTTTATGCCCACTTGTCTGCAGGATTTTTTCTCTAAGGCACAAGCTTTGCATGAATTTTTTTTTTCCACACATTTCTTCTTTTGTAACTAATCTACGGTTTACGTAAGATTTATATCATGATATAATGTCTAAGAGAATCACGTATTATAGTTTACCACTTGGGTCCTTTTTGTCGTGTGTTTGTTCAGTAATCAAACACAGATGATTAACGTTAATTCGCACTTGGCGGATCAATTGCATTCCCCCATTCTGCAGAACTCAAAAAGACTATTACCCCGAGTACCCGATACCTAGAAACATGGCATTAAGGGCCAATTAACATATTATAAGAAAACAAAATACCTGCCATTTTTAAATATAATGTACATGTTTTGTTATTTTGTCTATCGTTATTGTTTCGGAAACAATAATGTTAGTTTTTGGTGGAAATTTTCACTTCGCAATTGAGCCAGAATATCAATAGTTTTAAAACTAAAGCAGTAGCTCCTGAATAGGCGAGTTTCGTATTCCCCTCATTTCTGAGAGGGGCCTAAGACGAGTACTTGTTTTTGCGCGAAAGCGAGGCTAATGTGGGTCACTTCTCACCAAGAAGACAAACTAGACAAACTAACATGAGAAAACTGCGGCTGAGTTGCCGAAAAAAAGGAAAATTTGAAACGTTGAAAGGTTCCAGAGGGCTCAAAACGTATTTACAGGCTTGGAAAATCATTCTTTCAAACAGCAAGAATGAAGATTAGCTCGTCATCCACTGAGAAAAACAACGAGCCTAACCAGAAATTGACCAAAATAAAATGGTTGTATAGTTGAGAAAATGTTATATTTCTTATATTACGTTCTATCAAAAATATTTTTTATATCTGAAGAGAGAGATTTTACAGTATAATTATTTGTGATAATAATATGTATAGGTAATAGCATGATGTGTAGTAATATTTGGCATAAATTTCACGAGCCGTTAGGCGAGTGAAATTTGAGACAATTTTGAAATATCACAAGTGGTATTTCTGCCAAATTTCAGGTACAAATCATGCTATTATTTGTTTATACTACTACCCACAAAAGGTTTGTAATTTTCACATGTAGGTATTTCAAATTAAGCTGAAATACCACTGCTCTAAGCCAATCAAATTGCAGAAATGTTTCATGTAGTAGTATAAGTATAAGTAATAGCATGATTTGTAGTGATATTTGGCATAAATACCACGAGTGATATTTTGAAATTGTTATACATAATTTCACGAGCCGTTAGGCGAGTGAAATTTGAGACAATTTAGAAATATTCCGAGTGGTATTTATGCCAAATATCACTACAAATCATGCTATTATTTGTTTATACCACTACCCGCAAAAGGTTTGTAATTTTCATACGTAGGTATTTCAAATTAAGCTGAAATACCACTGCTCTAAGCCAATCAAATTGCAGAAATTTCTCATGTAGTGGTATAACAGTGGTAATCATGACATGTGTAGAAAGCAAGCCATTACTAATTTATGTTTTGTTGTATGAAGAAATATCGGATCAAGTTAGGTTTCTGGGAAACTGCCCACCTACCCATCCCCTAAGCTAACATTAACACTTACTTCTCACTATGGGCAAAATAATGGCTTAAGGAAGGGGTAGTTGGGCTTTCAAAATATCAAACAGTTGTTTTCAAATAAAAGTACTGAAGCACAAATTAAGAATTGCAATTCGCATTGTTTTATGTTACCTTTTTCCCCTTATCCCATACTTTTAATAACCTTAAATTTTATGCATGTCGCTTCCTCTGCAAGAACTTTTTTTTACGTATAACCGCTCGCAGGATTTTTTTTAGACAAGTTTCCTTTGCAGGAATTTTTTTTGGGGGGGTGGGGAGAGGGGAATTGTCACCCCACCTCCGGTTATTTCTAATGGTCCGTCCCTAAACAAACCATTATTCAACACTTGTCATACAGTGAGTGTCTTATTGCCTTTTGCGGTACAAAGGTCGAAACGTAGTCACGCGCTTGTGACGCTTGTGTGCCACGGTCGTTGCTGTCGTTGGTGATTCGTTGGTGTCAGACAACAGAGTGTCTTTCTCGGGTCTGCACGGCTTTTCTGGCGCTTTTTGTTAAATGTTAAATGGGAAAACATAAAAAAAAAAGAAAAGAAAATCGCGCAGCATTCTCATTTAGCGAACATTTGTATTCTAGCGAAAAAGCGACAGCGACAATTCTATTGTAGCGAAAAAACTACAGCGACATTTGTCTCTAGCCAAATAGGCGACAGGTGGATTGGAAAATGAGCGACAAAGCCACATCAGGACCCCCCTTGGAAGGACTCACCAACGTGACCCGGGTTCAAATCCAGGCGTCGACTCCAAACGTAGTTACAGTTTGTTGTTAGTTCTCTCCTTTGCTTCGAGAGGTTTTTCTCCGGATACTCCGGTTTTCCCTTTTCCTCAAAAACCAACACTTCCAAATTCTAATTCTATCTAGAACGCACAGACGCGTTTAATGAGTTTATAAGAACTCCTAAGTGCTTCGTGGGTAAACAAATTACAATTTACAATTTGCAACTTGCAATTTTACGGAAAAATATTTACGAATAACGGCGAGAAGAAGGTACCTGAATTGGAGTTTGAAACAATGGACACAGTTGTACACAGGTCTTCTTCTGACTGGAATTTGCGAATATATTTACCTCAGGTCAAGGATAGCACTGTTTAAACGAGTTCTCAGTGCTTCCATTTAGCGGCCGCGACGAATTCGAAACTGGACTATTTAGGCAGTGAAGGGAGGTACAAGCTCCCTCAGGCTATTTCTGAGAAAAAGTCCTGTTACTGAGAAATACAAAGGTAAGTAAAATACGTCATGGCCTCCAGATCGGGCTCAAAAGTTTTGAATATTTCATTCACACCTGGTATGGACTGAGCTTAATTAACCATCAGTTTGCAGGGAAAGGAAAAAAAATACTATAATTCTCTTCTTACACAAAAACAAAAACGTTTACTCCATGTTTGTTTAAATTCGAGGAAACTACTTAGCAGATCTAGAGTTGATTACAAAAGTTATTTTAGAAAATAAAGTAAGGAAAAAGAAATACTGTCCCTTGGTCTGAAACAAAAATGTTTTAATTTACAAATTTCGTCTACCAGTTCTGTGGACGTTGGCTTGATAAACCTCGGAATCGTTTCAAGAGAGCATCTGATATATACTGGGTTGATTCTTATCGTCGTTTGGTTCTCGTACCCTCCTTAAACACCAGTGCTTCCGAACTATGATTCGAGACAAACCGCCAAGGATTTGCCGGCCCAAAAACTGCCGCCTGCGATGCCTGACACAATCCGCTATCAGAGGCAGTTCTGCCAACTAATATTAAGATCTCGGTCCTTCAAAATTGATCTAACGTACTGAAGTGGAAGGCTCTACTTGGTTACTTTTCTTAAAAACCACCTGACCGATAAGTCTTCTAAACTCTTTCTTTATGTCTCTTTTGAAAAAAGCATAAGACAGTGGGTTAATGGCCGAGTTTAAAACCAAGACAGGAATTTTGTATTGTTCATCTTTACATGATGCATTTGTGTCTGATAGTACTACTAGACTACAACGTAAATATATTCCGTAGCACACAACAAACANGGTTCAGTAAATTCAAGGAATTGTAGGGGTGTGTTCGAGCAACTCGCTCGCTATACGATGAGGTACCAGGAATCTGATTTACATCTTGCCTTTATTCTTCTTCGACTTCTGCTAACAATCTTGATCTTCTTACTCTTCTAACTCTTCCACTTTTTCACAAACTTTCTTCTACCAACTTCTACTGCTTAGTTCAAACATAATAACGGTTTTTATAGCCAAAGCTGGACATGTTTGGGTTAACTGACCGTGGGAATAAAATTACGGTGAACTCGGTGTGGGTAATGTTTTGGTATGACAGAACCTACATGGTTGGGATCGGCAAGAGGGTACAAACCACTGAAAAACTAAAACTCTGGTTAACAAACCCAAACACAGGAACTTCAACGAGACTAATAAGCCAAAGTCAGCTCTAACATCACAAACACGACGACAAGCTTATATGAATATCCTAAAATGGCAATAAGTAAATTCACGAGCTAAGCATAATTTCATAAGGACAAGAAAAAGCAAAGGATCAAAACAGGAAAACACCGACGCGGACAAAAATCTAGACTAACCTTGACCCACTTGATGAAACAAAACTAAACTTAAAAGATGAGAAAAATCCGTCTTAAAAATAACTTTCTAAATACTTCACAACAGAATCTAACGCCGTTAACAGAGTTGACTACAAAGACTATTGCACGAGCAGCCTAATTTGTCATCTTATGTGCGGCGGAAATTGGCGCCAGGCCTTTGAAGTCACCGAACCTCGAACCTCTGAACTTGTCAATCGTGTTTTCTCTCGTCAAACTGGTATTCGGATTGCGAGTATCCGTTTCAGATTGATAAACCGATGGTCAAAACCGATGAGCCTGCTGTCTAAAGCGCACGGCTATGAAGCCTGGGTTCGAAACTGTATCCAAGCAACAAGCAGCACATGTTGCTATCTTTGTTACTCGATTGATGCAAAGTCTTGCTAGAGTTCGCCAAAATCGAGCAAGTGAAGCAAAGCGGGCTTTGCTAACAGGATGTGAACACAATTATACTCTATGTCATGATGTAAAACTAAAAAGTTCTATCCAATAATTAAGAACTTGCGTCTCACACCACCTGTGAACCTTGATCCTAAGTCCTAATTCCCTTGTATTTTGTATTCTTTGAGGGTCCAAAGGTTCTTGTTTTCTCTCCTAATGCGCCATTTTTCCAAATTTCAATTCGCTTTGAGTCCAAGTGTCAAAGATTGATCAGTCGTAGCTCAAGCATTTCACACACCTTCATACACCGTATTTCAGAGGAGTTATTATAACTCCAAAAATGGAGTAAAAATTTTAGGTACAGGATAACCCCTTTTGGGGGTTATTTTAACTCCTAATTTAACTCATTTTTACTCCTGAAAAAGAGTTCTTTTTACTCCCAGTCTGGAGTTAAAATAACTCCGCAATGGGGTTACTTTGACTCCTTACATGGGTTGTTTTTACTCTTTTTGGAGTTAATTTAACTCTGAAAGTGGAGTAAAAATTTTAGGTACAGGATAACTCCTTTTTTGGGATTATTTTAACTCCTCAATATCTGGGGTCACTTTTACTCCTGAAAAAGAGTTCTTTAAACTCCTTTTTGGAGTAAAAAATAACTCCACTGTAAGGAGTTAAATAAGCCCCACTAGAGGAGTTATTATAACTCCTTGAAAATTACTACATCCTACAAGAAAGAGTTACGCATGTTAAGTCGGGTCGGCTTATAGTTAACTTTGTTATTTTCTTTTAAACACAGCGCCGACAAGTCTTTTCAACTCCTTCTTTCAGGCTCTTTTGAAGAAGGCATAGGCAAGCGGGTTAATGGCCGAGTTTAAAACCACGGCTGGGATTTTGTAGATTTTATCACTGCATTGCGATGACGTTATCGTAGTCTGGAATAGTAGTAGAAAACTACAACGCAGATACATCCCATAGCGAACAACAAACACCCCTATCACAAGACCCATCATTATAACTGCAGACTTCTCGTGATGAGTTTTAAAACACACCTGATGGTTAAAGCGTATCTGTTTTGCTACGATGCGCGCTGACCGATTATGCTTGCGTACCTGAAATATCATTGATATAAAGCAGAGTATTGATACAACACTTGTAAGGAACTCGAAGAAACTTATACTAAGCCAAATGTAAGGGACGAACAGGAGGGCATTTTGTCTGCGCATGCGTCAATATGATCTGTTGAAGTGCCTCAGAGGCATTTTCTGTGAATTGTTTACGTTCACTACTAGCATCTGCAGGCTGTTTTCTGGAGCTGAATGACGTACATTGGGTGCTACGTTCCACAAACGTGTTCTTTAAGGTATCGAGGCATTTCTACGATGAAAGTGCGTTTATTGTAGCCTCGCTGTCCCCTTAGAGAGGACAGTCTTTCCTTTGGTAAAAGAGTACATCGAAGACAAGAAGGCAGCGGAATGTTGTTACGACCTTACGTTTCGCACACATTTTTTTCCGTGAAAAATTATCCTATAGATATTTAATTCTTCTTAACAGTATCTCTAAAATCGAACTTAATCGTTTCAGGAACATTCTGGTTAATTAAGTGTCCATTTTGCTGTGAAACTGCATTTTCATCCTTTCTCTGGCTTGTTTATCTCGAAACTTTACCTTTCTCCCCACGTCAAGTTAATGATAAATGAAACTAAGAATACTTCCGCGAACGAATGGTGCTTTAATGAAGGCTTTGAAAAATTGCCTTCTTCAGAAATTTTAGCTTTCTTCGCCGTTACGTCTTCGTTGAGAAATAAAATACACGCACTTCACCTAAAAATTTAATTCAATATAATGATGGCAGTAAGATTGTGTTTTGAAAATAAGAAAATTCTATCGCTTAGTTATACAAGAGAAGAAAATAACAGCAGTCGGTTTGAATTCTGATTTTTTTCCACCTTATTTTGATGGCACACTGCCTGTTTACATTTCATTATGCAAATGAATACTGATAACATTTAAGCATTTTAAAGAAAATCTAACCTAACTCCCCAACCCAAAAATAGCATTAAATGAAACGTTATCAATACACCTTTAAAAAAAATCCGGCTTCTGTTGCAAAAAAATTGCATTTATTCCTAAATGATGCCATTTTGTGGATGCTACATTTCTCGATATGCTAATTTGTGAAACCAGGAGACCAGCTTCTCCTCTATATTGAACCAAATTCGTATTTAATGCATCAGTTAGATCAGTGTCTTCTTGATAATTCTTCCCATAGGGTTCTATGTACGTTCATCTGGATACAATAAAAAGCTCTCAGCAGAAACATTGATAACAGACAAATTCGTCCTGTCTTAATTATCTTTTAACAGGCTTAGAGGGTGAACAATCATCGTCAGTTAGATTTATGGAGTGATGGCCATTCTCTGTTTTGAATGCATTTGTTTTGTCTGCAAGTGAGCTTATGAAATGCTCAAGAGATTATACGTGGTACTTAATCACCTGTTAGTGATGCTGTCTCAGACTTAATCCATTCTTCATTTCCTGTAGAATATTTTTTATTATTTTTCCGCGAAAACTTTCTAAAAACAGTAAAAAAATACCCATACATTTCATGTTTCACGTTTTTGTAGCATACATAAACGCGTGTCTCCGCGATCAGTTTAAAGGGGCTATGTCAGCTGGAGAGCATGCGCTCTGAGGTTATGCAAATTACTTTCAACTGTCAAAATTCTATTGTTTTTAACGCGTGACTTTCTCCATGTTCTCTGTCACGTCCAAGGCTCCGAATTTAGAGAGGTTAACAAGCGAAATGGGTTTAGATAGGGGATATTTCGATAGAATTTACGGAAGGTTTCTTCTCTGGTTGTGCTAGATCAAGAATAAAATTGTGACGACAATTTTACTTGTAGTTTTGGAGTAAAAACGCATGCCATTCATAAAATAGTGCGCAAACAAAAATTCAACAACAACATATTGTCTTATTCAACAAAATAAATCGAAGTTGTATTTTACAAACGAGCTACAAAAGACGCTAGACCGAAGATAAAGACCAAGACTGTTTCAAATCATTAACAATAAGACTTGTCTGTCGCTAGTGATTTTATAATTTAGATGCTAATAGAACAAGAGACATCAAGTCTTTGTTTTGATCTTCGGGAAACATACATTATCGCGCAAAATTGTTCGATCGTGCCGAATCACTGCGACGTCGAGAAAAACAGAACCAAGCATCATTGGTATACTACTCCACTATAAGCAGTCCGTTGATAAAAAGGGAAAGTAAACTCTGCTATTTTCCAAAAATATGCTCGAACACAAACAGTTCAAAAACATGGCATTTACAGGATCTAACTCGTACTAAGGTGCCTCTCTAAGTCCGTTGAGAACAATCTGGACGAGCAAACGGTCGTGTTTATCTTTGCCGTGAATCCAGATAAATACAAGAAGGAATCTAGCCGAATTTTATAATGTTTCCTTCGCCAGGAGTTTAGTTTGGTCACGAAACTCATGGCCTGATGCTCTTGTAATCGTTTACCAAAAACGGCCGCCGCCAACTCGATAGCCGCTTCATTATATGTCCACATACTTTGAGCACAAGAAAAATCCAAGAGCCAGCAACCTCTAAAATAACTCAATAGAAAGGTTCTGTGAACTATAGGGAAGATTCCATCAAAGATTCCATCACTCATTGTGGAGTAGCCGTCATTAACTCTGCCATTACAACGGCCGCTGATAAGAGGACACAGTAAATCCACGTAAAAACATTCCACAGGCAAACAATTTCAAAATAACGCCAAAAAATTATTCTGTAATCACCATAGAACGATTCTTAATACAAAACTTCGCTAACTATCGAACGATGGCTGAGATTTAGACAGATAAAAACACCCTTCCAAAATCTCCGACAGAACTTGAAAAAGACGGGCCGACTTTTTCAAGTTTGTTTTCATTGGCTCGCGCATGCGTGTGGGGTGACATAGCCCCTTTAACATGAGACATCGCTCTAATAAATAAACCTCGCGTAGTAAAAATTTTGTTCGCTTTTCTTAAAGGTCGCAGGTGTTTGTAATATCGCAGAAGAACAGAGAATGAATAACGCTCAAACCAACACAGAAATCTGCCACGGCAAATTAAACAATAAACCCGTTGGTTTTGGTGCAAAGATTTCGTTTGCTGCCAACGAGGAAGATTGTAAATCCATTTCCAATGATGGTTAGAGATGAAAGAAACCAGCCAAGAACCCAAAAGCATCCATCCATCTTAACAGTTAAAGGAAGTTCTTTCCCCCAGGGGCAGGGAGGGGGGGGGATCTTTAGAAATTTTCAGGAGGCAATATGCCGCTGGAACACTGGAACACCTAGGCTATTCTTCTGTTTCAGCTGAAGTTTGCTACCCTATCAAACTAAACTTCCCAAATCCCTCCCTATCCAAGGATTGTTCTCTGATTTCTATACCCAATCCCATTCTTAATTAACTGCTTGAGAACTATACCCTATAAAGCGGCACAACATATCCCATCTGACAGTACCTCCTGCGGGGGCTAGGTTGCCTTTCAGCCTGAGTTTTTTTTTTTTTTTATCTCAAATTTTAAAAGGATCTGCAGAAACATCTTTTCGTTCGTTTGAGTGGGCGAATAAGACTATATAACAAATTTTAATGGCTGTAATAAAAAATACATTTTTCTTTTCTCCTTGATAAATTAAAGCCTGCTAGTTATTTTATAGTTCAGACTTTCTGACGATGTTATGTTGATTCTCTCCACCTCTTGACCAATCATCGAAGAGAAGAACTGTTTGCATATTAGATAATTAACACAATTAGACAAATAAAGAAAATAACGGAAAATTTCTGGCACGTTTTGCGAAGAAAATGAAATAGCCAGGAGTACTATTACTGCCCAAGACTATCAGGTTCTATGATAAAATACCACGGATGAGATAACTACGTTTTAAACAATATCTGATGGACTACAGATTCTTTAAATCGCCCCTGTATTCATTACCGTCGGAACTGACAAACTCTATGGTATCGTTTCAGGTAAGCATAGGTAGTTTAGATATGAATATTTTGGAAGGAATAAAAAAGCAATTATTGAATTCGGCTTTGTACGTATGATCTGATGAATTATACAGATCTATCTATTCAGCGTCATTCAATACTTGTTGTTATTTCTCATCTGTCAGTTAAATTTTTTAACTAATTTCCAGCTGCCGTTTAATCCATCCCTTGGCCTTCTTAATTTCTTGCGGTTTGAAATTTAAGAATCTTTTCTCGATGAGCTTCAATAACAAAGGTTTTAATTTCACATCACTCAGGATGCGACTCATGAATCGAGGAGTCAAGTCGAGCAACCTTAAATAGACAACAAAAGGCTGAAAAGAGCTAAATTTCATAGTGACAAAACTGCTACTGCAAATTGAGACGATTATCACAAATTATTCAAAAAGTCTTCCACTGTTATCAGTAATAAGCTTAAGGCCAAGAAACTGCTTTAAAACTTGTGTAAAAGAAAAAGATGGCTTTTCGCCGCGCCATAGGAAATCTGCCATATCATGTTGCTTATATAGATATCAAATGATGTATACATTAATATGATCATACAGATCGTGCTCTAGAGTTTTTAATATTCATTCGATTCACACCTGGCATGGACTGAGGTTAATTAACTATCAGTTTGCAGGGAAGTAAAAAAATAATACAATTCTCTTCCTACACAAAAACCAAAATGTTTACTTCATGCTTGTTTAAAATCTATATAGGAAACTACTTAACAGAGTTGATTACAAAAGTGTTTTAGAAAATAAAGAAAGGAAAAACAAATACTATCACTTGGTTTGAAAGAAAAATGTTTCAATAAGAAATTTAGTCTACCACTACTGTTGACGTGGGCTTGATACCTCGGAATTGTTTCAAGTGCACCTGACATAGGCTGGATTGTATTCTCATCTTCCTTGGGTTCTCGTACCCTCGTTAAACACCAGTTCCTCAAAAAATGATTTGAGACCAACAGCCAGTGCATGATTTTCCAGCCCCAAAACTGCCGCGTTGCCTGACACAATCCCGCTATAAAAGGGGCTATTTCTGTCTATTTCTGTCCTTCAAGAATGTTCTAACGTATAAGTGGATGGCTCTACTTGGTTACTGTACTTAAAAGCCACCTGACCGATAAGTCGTTTAAACACTTTCTTTATGTCTCTTTTGAAAAAAGCATAAGACAGTGGGTTAATGGCCGAGTTTAAAACCAAGACAGGAATTTTGTATTGTTCATCTTTACATGATGCATTTGTGTCGGATAGTACTACGAGACTACAACGTAAATATATTCCGTAGCACACAACAAACACTCCTATCACAATACTCATCATTATGACTGCAGACTTCTCGTGATGGGTTTTAAAAGATATCCGGTGGTTAAAACGTAACTGTTTTGCTAGGGTGCGTGCTGACCGATCACGTTTCCATACATGAAGTAACATTGACACAAAACAGAATATCTGCAGAACGCATGGAAAGATTTCCATGGAAATCATTAAAACCACAACTGCAGCAATACTAGTCAGAGGGGTCTCACAGCAAAGCCGAAGTGCGGTCTTGAACGCAACCAGCGTAAATGACGCTATCCAACAGGAAGTTATCACTTGAATAACACGAGATCGAGTCATAAAAGTTATGTATTTAAAAGGCTTCACGATGGCGATATAACGGTCGAGCACCAGAGAACCTAAGTTTAAAACGGACAAGTAGCTAAACAGCCACCTTACGACGTCGATCCACGAAGGAAAAACCTTAGGCCAGTCACAGGTGTTTGTAACGTCGCATGCGAACGAAGACGGAACAACGCTCAAACCAACGCAGAAATCCGCTACTGCAAGTGAAACGATAAACGCGTTGGTTTTGGTGCGGAGATTTCGTCTGCTGTAGACGAGGAAGATTATAAATCCATTTCCAGTGATGGCAAGAAAGGAAAGGACGCAGCCAAGAATCCAAAACCAGGTCTCCATCCGTAGTAACGGCAGTTAAGAGAAGTTCTTATTAACTACAAATAAAAAGAAAAATATCCTCTTCGCAAAAATATCAGGAGGTTGTGAGTTATTCACTGGCAGATGTATGTTACTAGACTGAAGTCCTTCTTATTTTCCTTCTTTGTTATAAACTTGGTAATTTCTTATGATTATGTGTTTCGCATGCGCAGTGGGTCACTGACCGAGCTGTAATAACACAGTTGCCGGTAGGAAAATGAGGATTGTTGCGTGTCTTAACCGCTGTAATTCAAAGCCAACGGGCGCTTTCAATTCAATTCCGGTTGAAATGTTAAAAATTCCACTTGCCCAATGGAACTACATCGACCCGACCCAAGCCACAGCGCGTTTGGTTATTGTTCCTGCTAAAGAG
Organism: Porites evermanni; assembly: GCA_942486025.1. Classification (NCBI taxonomy): domain Eukaryota; kingdom Metazoa; phylum Cnidaria; class Anthozoa; order Scleractinia; family Poritidae; genus Porites; species Porites evermanni. The sequence continues at coordinate 3,734 of CALNXI010002599.1, read as the reverse complement.
CGGTACTAGAGACAACATTTTTGTCAAATGAAAAGGGACACTCCAACATTGCCGATTCTTAATCTAGTAAATAGCTCTGATCTGGCTGGACATTCGTTCTTAATTATTCTCTTTACAACTAAATCAGTCTGGTTGGTCATTTCGAACAAATGGAATTAACCGAGACCTTAGCTGATTAAAAAAAAATCTACCTTCAATTTAGTATAATTTGCGGCAGATAGTTCTTACAAATTGCGACAGGTCCATTACAAATTACGACAAAAGCGCATAATAAATTACCACTGACTACGAATTGCGACGGTTATTCCAAGTTACGACAACCTAACAAGGTTTTTTATCTATAGGTTTTTCATAACATCTCGAGGCAGGTGAATTTTGATAGTTACTGATTGAAACAAGCTTTGACTACCTCTCATCTCATGTGTGCCAAAGCTGGACATGTTTGGGTTAACTGACCGGAAGAGTTTCCATTGTATATCGCTAACATTACAACAGGTTTGCTATTGTTAGGGAATAGATTAGCCTACGCACAGCCGCAACTGACAAGTACCAAAGAACCTAGGACAGCTCTAACACCACAAACACGACTACCTGTAAAAAACTGACATCTGACAATTAATGCCAAGCGAATAACATTCCTAATATGGCAATAAGTAAATTCGCGAGCTAAGCATAAATTCAAGTACAAGTAAAAACAAAAGATCAAAACAGGAAAAACAGTACGTGGACAAAAACAAGAGTTAATGAAACAAAAACTAAACTTAAAAAGATAAGATAGATCCGTCTTAAAAATAGCTTTCAAAATACTTCACTGAACAATATACATAGCGCAAGATGCTTGGGGTCCGGTACGGTCGATATGATCTTTAACAACTGTTTCACTAGCTGAGCTATCAATCATTTAATAATATTGTTTAGTTATGTATTCTATTGTATTTTTCTTTAGTACAGCGAAATTGGAAGGTTTTATTATTCATTCGGCATGCAACGATTTTAATATCGTTCCGGCAACAAGCAACTCGTCTCTCCAATTTGCCGTTGGGCTTCCTAAGCAACCAATATTATTTTCTTTGTCATGATTTCTACAGAATTTAAATTAGGAAAATTCGCCTTACTTAGCTACCTTCCTTTCTCCATGATAAGTCAGGTTACAATTTTTTCATTTCAAGTCACACCTGCGGGACTGAGCTGCAATAAAGTTGCACGGAAAGATTATAAAACTACTACATTTCTTTGTGTTTTTCTCACAAGGAAATTATTTCATATAACAAGAATATCGTACAATTAATTTTTCCGTTCGGTTCAGTAAATTCTAGGAATCTATTGCTATTAATAGAGTTGACTACAAAGACGATTGAACGAACAACCTCAGTGCGGAGGAAAATTGACGCAGTCACCAAACCTCAAAATTCTGCGAACTTGTCAATCTTGTTTTCTTTCGTCAAACTGGCATTCGGAATGCGAGCATCCGTTTCAGAGATTGACAAACTGATGGTCATAACCAGTGAGCCCGCTGTACCAAAAGTGGACGGCTATGCCTGGGTTAAAAACTGTATCCAAGCAACAAGCAGCACATGCTCACGCTATCTTTGTTAATTGATTGATGCAGAGTCTTGCTCGAGTATGCCAAAATCGAGCAAGAGAAGCAAAGCGGGCTTTGCTAGCAGCCGGTCTGAACACAAAATTATACTCTATGTCATGATGTGAAACCATGTCGTAAAAAGTTCCATCCAATAAGAACTTGCGTCTCACACCTTCTATGAACCTTGATCTTTTAAAATCCTTTCCCTTGTATTTTGTATTCTCTTACGGTCAAAAGGTTCTTGTTTTCTCTCCTAATGCGCCATTTCTCCAAAATTCAATTTGCTTTGAGTCCAAGCTAAGTGTCACAGATTTATCAGTCTTAGCTCAAGCCTTTCACACACGTTCTGTTCATAAAAGACTTCATCCGACAAGAATGAGTGACGCATGTAAAAGTGATAGGATTTAGTTACCTTAGTTATTTTCTTCAAAACACAGCACCGACAAGTCTTTTAAACTCTTTCTTTATGTCTCTTTTGAAAAAGGCATAAGCCAGCGGGATAATGGCTGAGTTTAAAACCAAGACAGGAATTTTGTAGTTTTCATCATGCATGGCGATGAGGTTATCGTAGTCTGGAATAGCAGTAGAAAAATACAACGCAGATACATCCCATAGCAAACAAGAAACACTCCTGTCACAAGACCCATCATTATTACTGCAGGCTTTTCGTGATGGGTTTTAAAAGACACTTGATGGTTAAAGCGTAACTGTTTTGCTACGATGCGTGCTGAACGATCATGCTTGCGTACGTGAAATATCATTGATACAAATTAAAGCAGAGTATTAACACAACACTTGGAAAAAATTCGAAGAAAATTAGATGTAGCCATATAAAAGGGACACACATTGTTTTGAAATAAAACACCAAAAAGATAACTTTCAGCACATTAAAACTAATTGTGAAAACCTATGAGCAGACAATAGCTTGGGCAGTTCGACGGTCGGAGTCATAAAAGTAATGTATTCTAGAGGATGGACGATGGCAATAAAATGATCCAGTACTAAGACGCATAAGTTTACAACAGAGGTGTTACTAAACAAGCATCTTGTAAAATCCTTACCCAGGACAGCCACAGCCAAAGTTGAGGCCAGTCGCAGGTGTTTTGTAATGTCGCCAAAAAAAAAAAACATTGATGGAATTATCATAACGATCAAACCAACACAGAAATCCGCCACGGCAAGTGAAACAATAAACGCGTTGGTTTTGGTGCGAAGATTTCGTCTGCTGCAGACGAGGAAGATTGTAAATCCATCTCCAGTGATGGTTAGAAATGAAAGAAACCAACCAAGAATCCAAAACCAAGTCTCCATCTTGGCAGTTAAACGAAGTTCCGCCCGTGAAGTTCTTATCAACTGTAGAATATAAAAAAGTTATATAATCATCATCTTGCATAAATAATAGGGTCACATGTCGACGGCTCAGTAATGTGCTAAATAATTTCATAATAATTTGTCTTGGGCTGTGCTACAACAAAAAAATTTGCATCAAGACGATAATGTATTAAATACCTAAGGTTTTTTGTGTGAGGGCCGCAGGTTTGTCAGTTTACTGTTTAGCGTTACCCTCTTTAAATACGCATTACCCCCCCCCCCCCAGGAGGGGGGTTATGTGAGTGGTAATTCGGGTGGTACTGTGCCGCTGGGACACTGGAACACCAAATCTATACGCCTGGTTCAGCTGAATTTTGCTACCCTATACTACACTCATCTTCCCAAATCCTTCCCTTTCCAAGAGTTGCTCTCTGATTCCTATTACCCCCTACCACAGACTTAGCTGCTTGAAAACTATACCCTATAAAGCGGCACATATATCATATCCCATATATGGCTATACATCCCTGGGGATTAAGTTGCCTAAGCATTCAACCCACACTGAGTTCGTTCATCACAAATTTTAAAGAATACAGAGAAAAAAACTTTTTTTCTTTCGTTTGAGTGGGGAGAAAAAGAATATGATGGTTTTTTTATAGCTGTAATAAAAGCATGTCTTTTACCTTTCTCCTTAGTAAATTAAAGCCTGCTAGTTAGTTAGTTTATAGTTCAGACTTTCTGACGCTTTTATGTTGATTTTCTCCACCTCTTGACCAATAAAGAGTACAACTGTTTGCATATTAGATAATTTACACAATTAAACAAATAATTATAAAAAAAA
>CALNXI010002598.1:12500-69582 GCA_942486025.1 Porites evermanni | reverse complement strand
TGTTTTATAGCGAGGTTCCTTTGTCACAAGCGGCGAGCGTTATTTTATAGAGCCTACCAAAGAGCAGGACACTAATGCAAGTACACAATTCAGGAAATTCCATATCATATTTCGTCATCCAACTGAAAGAAACAGCCTTAGCAACGGACCCGCAATCTGTGGTTTAAAAGGTAAACCTGCATGTTAACATCACATTCACACCATCTTACCCAAGTACGCGCGCGCCCTTTAAAAATGGCGCAGAAAATCTGCCGCAAGCTTTTGATTTTGCCGCTCTTATCCAAAAAGTCTTTCCCCTAAAACGGCGCGCGGTTATCTACATAAATTACACTGACAATGGCCTTTTTCATTCACATAGTCTGGACTCAAGCACCACCATATCAGATGGGCTCCGCTTCAGTGTAAAAGAAAAATAAATACGTTTAATAACCAAGATAACTGGCTAACTGTTTGTTTTATGGATGACATTATCAAAACAAAGATTTAAACGCCATTTACGATGAGTCGTTCGCTGTTTATAGTGAATGCAGGAAATCACGGTTTATTTTGGAAAAACTGGTTTGCACATCTCCCCACTGCTTGCTTTATTGACCTTTGAGGGCAAATTTTGTGGATTCGTGCATGCGCGGGACAGTGCGTGACGGGAGAGAGATGCACGTGATCTCACTTATCGTGAACCGATGGCCTTGCTCACTATCCTGTGAAGTAAGTGTCGTAAAATACTACACGTGAAGGTGGAAATTCCCCGCCGATTCTATCATCCAATTTGCCTTATTAGTTTTGTTAGAGTCTTACCGTCTGAAACCAAGCTTAAAATTTTATCCCCCTTGTTTATATTCCGGTGTGCCACGGGGCTTTCTTTTTGTTCATTGCTAAAGGAAGAAAAACGTTTCCAAAAACAACTCACTAATAGCAAGATTGTTTATTGAACCCTCTTTGGTCTTTTTCATTAATTTTTAAGCCCTGACACGAAAAGATTTTATCAATCTGCCTTGAACAAACGAGGTCATCGTCTAGCGCAAAGGTGACACATGCTTCAGATTTTCGAAATTCATGTTTTCTTTTTTACAAAAATAATGTTTTTGTTCTTAAAAACACGCTGAGTTTTTAATGTTAGATCTAAAATGCTGTCAACGCTTTTCTTTACGTAGTTTTCTGAGCCAAAGATTTTGGAGAAAAAGTCAAGACAACAGGCTTTCTGATGCTTACTCCTTTCGCTCTTTTATAGTGACGAAAGGGGATTTCGCGCGCCTATGAATCGTTTTGCAGCTGGAATTAAATCACCATTCCCAGCATGATAGTCATTGACAAATTACTGTTTTCCTCAAAACAGACAAACCGGAAAACTGAATTTTGCCAAAATTTATGGCCGCAGACGTGTTTCTATCACCACGCAATGTTTTCGTGAAAAACTTTCTGTCATTTCGCAGGACAGTCACTTACGGAAACCGTGGATTCGTTACACATTTCAACAAGGTAAATGTTTTCGTGATCGATTTTAAATGATAGCGATCAGATGCCTTGATCAAAGTGATATCCTCTTCAACCAGTCTTCTTGATCTAATTGTATTACTCTCACTGGGTGATTCTTTTTTTTGTATACTAGCGAAAAAGAAATCCAACAAAGAACCTTACCTCTGGCAATGCTGGAGTCACATCACGAAAACAGTCTCGTGTGGTCGCTTTTTGGTACCAAAGCTTTGATCACTTAAGTCCTCAAACTTTTGCACAGGCATTTTACCAAACAAACTATTTCACCAAAAAGAAATTTAGCTCTTACTCAGGTCTCAAACCATTCGTACGTAGAAAAAAGGGTTTGAGAGAAAGTAGGGAAAGAATGTAAAGGAAAGCGTTCCTAGAATTTTTAATGTCACGTAACATGTCAAGCAATGAAAGCCAAACTTTGAGTGTGTTGTTACTCAAACAAAAGTAGCTAAAAGTGATTCAATTCCAGCACATTTTTTAGGTACTATTTATTGTGCTTGCGCCAAAATTCAGTGATCGTACAGCACCACTGGGTGTACAGTTATGAGGTTGTAATGTTTGGTTCTGTGGATAAAATGGAATGACGACCATGGTATTAAAGCAGTACCAGACAACGGTACTGTGTTTCGTTTTCTTTCATCTATTTTCTAATTAGATATCGCCACGAGGCACGCAGCCAACGTACATTGTGTACTATCACAGTTATTCTCACTCCGACACTAGATAAGTGTCTCTATCAAGCTGTTCTATATCGTCTTACGACGCCACAACACAAACCGATCCTTTACAAATCACTTACTAGTGTTTTCTCTCTTAATCTTGCGGTTTACAGATACTAACAAACCCCTGCCACTGCTGAGAGGACGGCACGCTCATCACGCCAATAGGAGTAGAGAAGGATCAAGAAAGAGACGGTCGACCGATGAAAGTTTTGTAGAAACACTGGTTGTAGCTGACAGGACGATGGTTGACGCTTTTAAAAGCAAGGCTGATTTGCAAGCTTACATCCTTACTCTCATGGGTGTGGTAAGGTCTCGTAGCAAACTCCTAAATCCTACAGGACAGAATAAAATGGAACAGCATGCCTTCATCCCCCTGAAAATCAAGCATGTAGCCGTGAAACGCGCCATTTTCCCATCCTTGATTTTAGGGGTGTAAGGGGGGGGGGGGGTCTATATTGTTCCGTTCATTTTGTCCAGGATTGTAGTTTTCCCCAGCAACGCAAGCAAAGTTGTCCTTAAATTTATGGTGCAAACAGCTTAGAACAGTGAAGCACAAACACCAGTACAAACAGAAGAGGATCAAAACGGTTTCATTTTCTTGGGCTTGTATCGGCGTCTTCCTTTTTTTACTTGGCACAAGATTCTTGTGTTTGGAATTGTGCTTGCGTTCTTTTTGTCTCAATACGAAATAACCGTCTTCTGTCAGCGTTGGTTTTCATTTGACACAATACCCTTGTTTTCGGGACTTGTGCTTATTTCATGCCTTCCTCAGTGGGGAAAAACAGGTTTGTCCTGGCTTTCATCAGTTTTCGCTGGACATAAGACGTGTGTACGTCTTTAAACTTGAGCTTGAGTTCTGCCTGTCTCAATAGTGAAAAACAGGCGTAAATGTTAAACCCCTGTGTTTAGCAAACCCGAGTATCCTTTATTTGAACTGCTACTATGGTGATCCGGAAAATTTTCATATTAGTGGGAAGGAATAGTTATCTGCAGCGAGGGAAAAAAAATTCCAAAAAAGCATGTTTTACCTTGAGTATTCAGAAGAGTTCAATTGATCATAATCGTCTTAGTATCTCCGCTGGGAGATTTATGTTAATTTAAACAACAAGATTACGTCTCGGAATCAGATCAAATCCTGGCTGGTATGCCGTTACACGTTTCAAATAATCGATCACGGAATCATCACCACGTGGTTAACTCAGAAACGGTTTAGTGCGCGCAAACGGCTTCACTGATCAAGCTGTGACACACGATGGGTATCAACAGCTAGCAACCGCACATTAACGACACGTACATTTCAATCTTGCGAACCAAGAAACTCTCTGCCTGTGTGTTGCTTCTTGATGTTACGACGATAATCTCGTCTTTGAAATGTCGCACGGTGGGGTAGCTTGTTTTGTCTACGGAAAGCCTTCATTTCCGTCTGGGTTTTAAGCATTTAACAAGTAGAAAACAATTATGCCATCGTCTATGCTCATATAGTCAAAGAAGTGACGTCGGTTTCGGAAAAAAAAAATTGCTTTTTTTCCTCCTTCCTCTTTTTCCAAAGGTATCTCAGGTGTACCGAGACAGAAGTATCGGTAATCCCATTAACATCGTGGTGGTAAAGATTGTCTTACTGGAATATAATCAGGTAGGAAATTGAAATGAAAGAATCACTGGATACTGTTCGTAAAAAAGGATCTTGGTTTTTAAAAATGGGATAGTATGTATTAATTTCGTAAGGGAGCATAACTGATTGAAATCTATTATCAGCTTGCATGTTCTCTACACTGTTTTATGTACATTTGATGTGGTACATATGAGGAGAATTTGATGAACAATCTGTTTCCGAATTCTTCCCGTCATGCTTTTGCTTATCACTGTATGTTTGATTAAAGGTTATATCAGAATTCTAACGGTAGGAACTGTCACCCAAATAGTGAAAAGTGAAAAAAAAAATTGCTCAAAACATTAAGGAAAGAAGGTATAAAGAAATACAAAAAAGCATGGGCACGAAAGGACAAGCTTGATGATTAAAACGCATTGCAATTGTGGATTTTGAAAAACTTTTCCTATATAGCCTGACAGTTTTTCAGTTTTTCTTTTTCGTAACGTTTAATATAATGCTTAGAAGGCATATTTGTTGGACAAGAAGCTGTAATTTTATCATCGATTACAAGTAATTTCATCGCTAACCTGAAGTCCTATAGCACACAAGGAAGTATGATAGCGATGTTGACAATATTAACCGTGACACAGAGACCCTGATACTTTAAGGACAAATTACTGTTACTGATGTAGACTACGAGTAGTCCCTATTTTTCCTCAGGGATAGCAGAGCGAGCGAAACGCGAGCGCGCGTGAAAAAATTTTCTCTCTCGCCGCCGCGTCTCGCCTTTCTCGCGTGGGGTGATTTTTACGCGCGCTTGCGTTTCGCTAGCTCGACTATCTCCCAAAAGGACTTGGCGCGCTCAGAATAACCTTTCTTAAGATTTATGCCTCTTCTTTTCCTTGTTTTTATTTTATTTTATTTTTCTTACAGAGGGGCCTCCATATCTCCTCAGACTCTACTCGCACTCTTAGAAGCTTTTGCCGTTGGCAGAATCGGGTGATGACTAAACCACATAAGGACCCAGAACACCACGATACCGCGGTTCTTCTAACAAGGTAAGATTCACCCCAGTTGAGCGCCCTTAATTGAGTTTTGAGATAACGAAAGATTCTGTGAAACATATAAGGCAGAAAAAGTCACGATACAAAAACATGACGATATGTCACCATTATCAAATGCAAATAAAAAGAACGAAATGATTAAAATTATAGGAAGATCAAAAGACTAAAATATTAAGGAGCTACATTTTAACCAGTTAGCAATGCAACGTGCCAGTAATATCACCTCTTGGAGATTTTTACCTATTATTCACTCAAATATTTGACCGTTTCTGTTTGGCTTTAAGTTCCCAGGCTAATTTTTCATAACAAGCAAGCGCTGATCAAATTTGGAAGATGCGTGGTATTATTCCACGATTGATGACAGTGATGGAGTCATTAAAATTATTAACCTGTGTGCAGCCGCCCCCTCCCTCCCCTCAAATCGAGGAAGGGAAGGGGCGCCTGCACACAGGCTGAAAATATTGTACGTTCGCCTGGTTTTCATTTACAGGCGGGCACACGACTGGAGGTCTTGGAAATAGGGTTAGGGTTCGAGTTACAAGACCTTTGTTCCTGTAAACCTGCAAGTTAAACCCTCAGTTGTACGCAATAACTCCTCTGTTTTGGCAATGCATACACACGAAAGATGTCAGCTGCTTTGTAGAATGTCTTCAAGAAAAAAAATATTTCACACCCTGGAACTGCCTAGTAACAGGCAAACGCTAATGCGAGAAATATGAATCTTATAAACTAGGAAATTATTTGAATGAGTAATAAACTGATTATATCTATCAAGAATAACAAGCGTACGTTCATGTTAGCCAGGGCTAAAATGAATCGCAACGGCATATATGACATCTTTAATTTGATGGATCGTTCTTTTGTGCTTAAAGTTATTTTTCTTTCTCGCAGGAGAAATTTATGCAGACGCCCTGGAAAGTGTGACACATTAGGTAAACATCTTTTTATGTTGTGAACAGCTTCACAAATACTTCCAGTGTGGACTAGAACAGCATTTTCGGCTTATTTGGTATCACCCACTTTAAATAAAGATATCGCGCGGTGGGTCGAACAATTGTCTTAAACTGGGGCCTGATTTACTAGACTTCGACAAGCCCCATGTGAACGCCATGACTGTTTTCTAACTTCAAGACATTGTTCTTTTGTTTTATTATTTTTTTCAGGTCTTGCTGAGTTAGGAACAATGTGTCTCCCAGGGCGAAGCTGTGCTTTAGCAGAAGACAGCGGACTGGGGACAGCGTACACTATTGCACACGAGTTGGGGCACGTGTAAGTACCTTATATGAAGTATCTAGAACATGTGTAAGTACAGATACCGTATGAAGTGGAATGTGTTGCTGGCTATCACATTGTCTGCATTAAAAATCTCCGAGCCTTTTTTCCGTAATAAATGACAAGCCCAAACCGTGATCATGTCAAATCCAAGTTGTTCGAGAGATTTACAATCACTTCACTCACAACAAACGTCGAATGTCAATTTGTGCCAAGTGACCGAGATTCTGCTTTAGTTGTCGTTTAATATTTGTTATATCTACCGGAAAAAAAGAATAAGAAGAAGTTTCATGCTAGTTTCATCCTTAACAATTTCTTTGGACTTTCTTCTTTTGAAATAGGTCAACTTGAATCTGACGTTTGCCATAAACGGCGTTCTAGATGGATTCTAAATAGGACGTTCCTAGACATTTTCCCCTATTACGTTAAAGTTATTCAGTTGCATTTCTTCGATTCTGTTGGTAGCCTGAGAAAACAGCCGACATTTGGTAGCGTCGCGAAGTGTCGGCTATTTTCTCAGGCTATTCAGTCGGTCCTGTTGTTTCCGTTTTTAGAAAGCAGAATATCTTATTTCCCCGCAGTTTTAGCCTCCCCCATGATGGCGATAACAACCCGTGCACTCGGAGTAGAGGAGACCAGCGCCTCATGGCTCCGTCCCTCAGTTTCGATACAAAGCCTTGGTCTTGGTCCAACTGCAGTCGAGATAAAATCACCCAGTTCTTGGAGTAAGTTAAAGAGAACCTTTTCTTTAGTCTACGATATTTATATAAATCTAATTATGTATTGGCATTTTTTGTGTTAAGGTTTGAATCTTCCACAGTTATGTATGTGTTGTTATAAAAAATACGGTAAAAAAACGTCTATATACGCACGCTGTTTTCTACTATCCTAAGTACTCTTGATAATTTATAATTAGTCCACTCAATTTAATTTTTTTTTTTTTAATTGAATTCTTTTAATTGTCGCATATTTTTGCCATTTGCTAAGGTTAGGTGACGGTTCGTGCCTTGCGGACAAACCACTCGAAAAAGCAGAACTGAAATATCGCGATAGACTTCCTGGTGAACTCTACAGTGTGGACCAACAGTGCAAAATGGTTTTTGGCGAGAACTCATCGCTTTGTCCCTTTATGGTTAGTACTTTACATAAGCCATCATTAGTCATATTCTCCCGTTGCATCCAGTCTGTACTCTGTATACCTCTGGTGCCAATGTGACTAATATGTCGAAAAATCGATCTATCTAATTTTCATCGATCCTTGTTCAATCTCCTGGTCTTTAGGTTTGATTCAAGAGACGTAACTAAGTATAATGTGTGAGGGCAGATTTAATGGTACTCTTAGGGTATAATTACTGATTATTCGTCCTGTTTTCTTCCTCTTTCATCTTCCCTTTCCCCTTTGGTTTTGACCCAACAGTACAATCATTTCTCTATCTTTAACATAAAAAATGGTTGGTTTCCTGTCATTCACGAAAATCTCAGGGACGCAAACATGTCTATGAGCAACTGAAAAGCACTTCAAAAATAAAAACTAACAGCATAAAAAGAGGGTTTGGTCTATATCATCTAGGTGCACCGTAATTTTTAGGGAGTTATTATAACTCCAAAAATGGAGTAAAAATTTTACGTACAGGATAACCCCTTTTTTGGGGTTATTTTAACTCCTAATTTAACTCCGAATTTGGGGTCATTTTTACTCCTGAAAAAGAGTTTCTTACATGGGTTGTTTTTACTCTTTTTGGAGTTAATTTAACTCTGAAAGTGGAGTAAAAATTTTAGGTACAGGATAACCCCTTTTTTGGGGTTATTTTAACTCCTCAATATCTGGGGTTACTTTTACTTCTGAAAAAGGGTTCTGTAAACTCCTTTTTGGAGTAAAATAACTCCCCAAAAAATAACTCCACAGCAAGGAGTTAAATTAGCCCCACTAGAGGAGTTATTATAACTCCTTGAAAATGACCATGTGATTTAATTGAGAGTATTTATTCTCAGTTCAAGTTGATTTCTCTTATTTGCCTTGAAGGAACCTTGTCGGCGTCTTTGGTGCGTAAAAATGATCAACAACCGAAGGGGATGCTCCACTCACCATATGCCTTGGGCAGACGGAACCCCTTGTGCGAGGAAGAGGGTGAGTTCAACTCTCTAGTGTACCCACTTCCTCAAGGCACCCGTGCACGGTGGCATTTGTTCCAGTTGCAAAACAAACATAACACATTACCTTAATCCATATGTGTCATGTTCTTAATTTTTGCCTGTAGGTGGAATTCTATTAATAGCTTTTGATCAGGTGGTCCTTCTTCCCCTCTTCCATTGGCCCGTTCGCCTACTTTCGCCCCACCTCCAAAAACAAAAAAGAAGAAGAACGATTGATCATAGGTTACCATTCAAATGGCCTGCACGATCCTTTGGTATAGTCATTTTGCTGTACAAGTAGGTTCTAATTTTTCAAGTCTGTGGATAAGGTCCTTTTAGAGGAAACGTTTTGATTGCAATGCTGTGTATAAAACACTAACCTAAACGTGTGAGCATGGCTCTTGCAGTAAGTCAAATGTTAATGAGTTTTTTTGCTAACATTGATTGATGCCAATATGAGAACTTTAATAAGATTAGTAATAGAGATGCCCTCTACACCAGCGTGACATGGCAAACGGCTGACTTGATAAATGTAAGAATTAACTTAAGCCGATAGACACTTGAACTATTCGAATGTCACTAATTCGGGGAATAGAAAATTCTTTCTATGTAACAAGTAGCACGTACCATTTATCCCGTGCACTTGCAAACCTAAAGACTAACCTCGACTTTTAAACAGTGGTAATTAGAAGGACACCAAAGTTTTTAGGGCTCACTATAAAATAGAGCGTACCATGCTTCCCAATAGGAGTTATTAGCCTTTTCATTTCCAATGGAACTTCCTAAAGACAATTTCAAGATAGAGGCCAATTGCATGTACATTTTGCGTAATACAGAAAATGATTTGCACTGTGAAAAAGTATTACTCAAGAAGTTTCATTAATTAAAAATGAAACATATCCATGCATCAATCCATGTATCAAAGGTAAGGAGTTAGCCGGAAACATGTCTTTTTAATTGACCCTGGATACAGGGTGATGCTCAGTTGAAAACGTAAAAAATAGCTTATGCATGGACCATGTCAAGGTTTTCATTCGATACTTCCAGATCACGGAGCATTTTACACTTCGGTGTTATACTAATAAACCGCTTGAACTTTTTAAAAAAGTTTTCCTGAACTAACGATCCTATTTAAACACTCTTAAAAACCACTATCTGTTCCGTTAAGTACTTCGCCAAGTTGTTTTCCGATTTTGCAAGTGCTCAGAAAACAGAAATTACTGACTGTTGCTACTGTTTTCAATCTGTCATCTCCGGGTTTTTGATTCCAAATGATTTCAAATATTTCTTATAAAGGTTCTCTTGGTACCGTTTCAGGGGTTCATTTCTTTAAATAGGTTTAGGCCTGGGAAATTGCAGTTATCAACATGCTGGAATTTACTAATGGTCACTAATCAAAAGTTGCGGGAAGATTTTTATTATTACTTCGGTTCCCATTCTGCCCTTTGACCATCAAGAAGATCTGATAAATGGGCAAAATGGCATTGTCGGGTACTTGGAAGAATTCCATTAACACAAGATTATCGGAGGAGTTTCTTTAGATGTCTTACTCTGTTCTGCAATTACTTTTGCTTTTCGTCTACTACATCCCCTGTTTCTCAGAGTGAATGATGCGCATCCTGTAAGGTGGTTCTGACTTGACGTTTGTTGATCAAAAATCGGTGTGATCATTCAAATAAAACTTCTTTAGTAGTATTTTCACAAGGGACTATTTGATCTGCAGAATTTTTCAAAATGAAATTTAGAACTTGTGTTGAACTTTTACCTGGCAGTGAAACAGTGAAGATTCAACATTGAACGATCGCCTGTGAGCCTGTCATCACCAAACATTCATGAAAATCTTAAAACTTCAGATTATGTTGTTTTTCGGGTTTTACGCGGCCATTTTAACAAGATTAAAGTTCCTAAACATATCGATGTTGAATGACTCTTTCCAACGTTCCATCAGTGTGTTGATCTTTAACATAGCAGAACATATAATTTCCTGTCTTTTCTTTTAGAATGCATATTGCCTGATATTGCGTACTTTACTACTTGACCCCCTCAATAACAATCACGCGAGCAAAATTTTCCAGTTTAAGTAATTCAGACATAAAAATAGCTTGTTGTCCGAGCAATAAGGAAATACTTAAGTTGTTTCTAAATGTTACTTGTAATATTTTAATTGACACCTTGAAGGCCATGATATGTTTTTGTATTTTTTTTGTCCTCGTTTTCTATACCACGAAGGCCATGGCCTCTGGTTAGAAATTTAAAAACAATTTCTGCTATTTAATTGATCAATTTGTTTACAATCTTAAGAGCTTCACTTCCCAAATAGGTCAAATTGAGTAGTGACTGACAAGTGTTTTCCTTTTGGATTAAAATGGACTAGAAGAACGTGTAAACATCCGGAAAAAGTCCCTTTCGTAGGAACGTAGATCTCAACAAAGTGACGTAATCAAATTAGAAGGACGATTCAAACAATTTATGTAATTTTCTGATAATTCCTTATTTGGTTCGCCGCCCTACAAATTTCGGTAATAGCCACAGAAGGGATGGGTAAATCAAAATGTAGTTTTGTGCAGCAAAGACGATTCTCCTAACCCCGTAAACTAAAGATAAACATTGACATAAACTCTACTTATGTATCTTCCGTAGTATGACTAAATTCCCTTGGTTGGCTCCTCTCCATGTTCGGAGTATTCAATAGGCCCTTTGCAGCTAGCCATTCACGTGGTCCAAAACCGCCATGCTGGAGAGCAAAAGTCGGACTGGGAGAACACAAACAAAGGAAATTACCATTTAAAATTATGTCTGCCTTTTGTTGGTCTTGTGCCAGTGCGACTTTTGCTCTCCAGTATGGCGGTTTTGTACCACGTGAATGGCTAGCTGCAAAGGGCCTATTAAAGTGGACCGCGTGCTAATTACCTTTTTAAGTTTCTATTAGCCTGCGAGCAAGCTCTCCTGTTTGGGCGAGTGAAACAGGTCTCGCGAGAACGCGCGAGCGAGCGGCGTGCTCGCAGGCTAAGTTTCTATTTGTTAACAATTGCAGAACAGTTGCTAACGTGAAATGTGCGGTGAAAAAAAGCCTCAAATAGTCTTGTTCCTGGGTAGAATTTCGTCCAGAGACTAGACTCAAGTCTCAATACATATGACCACTGCATTCAAATGAAACGTTTGCAACCATGTTAGTATTCGAAGTTCAGTATTCTACAATTTAAAATTGGAGATTTTACTTGAATTTAAGGCACAGCACAGTGATGTTTAGTTAAATGATCTCAAAGGGCTTTTCTTTTGCGTACTGAATCAACGGGCTCATAGAGCTGGCGTCGAGTATGTTGCTCATTATCATCATCATCATCATCATCATCATTATCATTAAATTCACTACTCCTTGTTTTATAATTGTGGCTGATCTTCTGTGCAATGAAACAACGCTCCGTGAGTACAAGTCTTTTTAAAGCTCCTGTAAATAAAGGTGCAGAGATGTTGCTCATTGAAAGATCTGCTTCAGGTTTATTTTTTGTAGTGATTCCTTAACTACTAGCTAACGATGCCCAGCCTTAAACTCCGTTTGTAGTGATTATCACAAAACACTTATTCCATTTTGTTCATGTTTTTTTTTTTTTCATTTTCCAGTGGTGCATTCGAGGTCAATGTGTGAAGAAGCGAAGGCCGAAACCTGTGGACGGTAACTGGGGTGAGTGGGGCCCCTATCAAGAGTGTACAAGGAAGTGTGGCGGAGGAATAGCTTTTTCATACAGGGAATGCAACAAACCATTGTAAGTTCAATGTCACGTTTATTGTCGATTGAATATCACCCTGTCCCTTAACGCTTTAATTTCGTTTAGGTTTCATTTGAATGGTAACACCATAGGATTTCATTCACAGACTCAAAAGTTAGAACTACATACTAAATAAATAGTGCCATATCGAAGTACTGCTGAAGAGGTTTCATTTGAATGGTAACACCATAGGATTTCATTCACAGATTCAGAAGTTAGAACTACATACTACATACATAGTACCATGTCAAAGTACTGCTGAAGAGGTTTCATCATGGTCACGCTATAGGATTTCATCCATAAACTCAAAAGCTACTTTGACGAGAACCTTGTTAATTCGATTAATAAACGCAGCGATGTTAATAAAATTTGCCTTTGCCCTTTTTTAAGATCTCTCTTTAAACTCCCTTATAGTGACACTCAAAAGGATAACTTACTTTGTACTTTCATTCTTTATTTTGCCAACACTTGTGTAACTGGTCCCTGCGAGAGTTTCCACTTAATCCTTTGAATTTACAGGCCTGAAAATGGTGGAAAATATTGCATTGGTAAAAGGAAACGGTTCAGGTCCTGCAACACCCAAGTAAGTATTTAAATGTAGTTTTGAAGACAACAGGCTGAGATGGATTGGCTTGGTCAGGAATTAAAATGAACGCTCAACTAATTTAAGTAACGACTTTATTTGGACAAATTTGCTCCTTGCAAATATGTCTCAACTATATAAATAGTTCAGAGTAAATATATCGCAAACATGATAAATGCCAAATTTGCCTGGTTATTTACACCCCCTGTTTTTTGGTGTGCAAATGTGGCATTTACCATCTTTGCCATATATTTACCCCTCAGTATTTACAAATCTGCGGCATATTTGCAAGGAGGAGCAAATATGTGCAAATCCATTTTGGGGGGGCCAATGAAAGATGCTTACTCAGCAAGTTACACAGGCGGCTCGGAAGACTGAAGGGACTGTACATTCCAGTCCCAGCAGTATGCAGAATGTTTCTTTGCAGGACTGTTCGTCACATGAACCTAGTTCTAGTTTCCTCAGCTCCAAAGAGTCTCAGTGATCCAGACCTTAAGATAAGGGGGGGGGGGGCGGTCATCCAGACCCTTAAATAAGGGGAGGGGACGGTCTCCGAAAAATTTTTTTTCGGCCCTTCAGGCCTCAGTTTGGTCCAAAAATAAAGGAGGGCCCTGGACCCCCCCCCCCCCCCCCCCCCCCCCCCGTCACCACACAAAATTTTTTTACGGGGCATAAAACCTTCATGCAGTCCAAAAAGTCGCGGGGTCTCTTGGCAACCCCCCCCCCACACGCCCACGCCCGGGTCCGCCACCGAGTCTCATGTAGCTTGGTGGTAGAGCTGGTAGAGCTGGGCTACTAAACAGGAGGTCATAGGTTTGACAACTGTATGGAGTACTCTGATTTTTTCTTTCCATCCGCCTGTGTCATAGCCTACGAGCAAGCTTTCCGGGGCACTCTGGTGACGGGGCGGCAAAAGGAAGGAGAGCTTGCAACTACGTCTCTGGAATTTGAATATCTGCACCGCAAAAGTCGATGCGAAATGCTGATTGGCGGAGATGTCTTTAGTAATGACGTCATCACCCATGTAGCGTGCTTCCACGTGTTTTTCAATGGTTGTTTACATTCGCGCTGGTTTCGGCTTCGCGCTGACTGATTTGCGGAAATCTGACAGCTCAGTCGACGGGGAACCACAGGGGAATTGGAGGTGGAATTCAAATTCCAGAGACGTAGTTGCAAGCTCTCCTTCCTTTTCTCGCCCAGCCTCCAGAGCACCCTGGAGAGCTTGCTTGCAGGCCACCTGTGTCACTGACTAAATAAACATCTTCCTCATGTATTCACCAGGCTTAAAATTCACCATCACATTTCTGTTATTCGACTAAAATGTATGGCCATTCATTAACTTACGACGCACCCCGTTAAGAAGGTGGTTTACAGTCATGTCTTGACTGACTGTTTTGTATTTGTAACTTTGACAGGAATGCCCTAAAGGTTCTGTGGACTTCCGTGCCATACAGTGTGCAAATATACAGGCGCGGAGCGTGAGTTTAGGTTCCAAGAGGTACAGGAACACGAACTGGCTTCCTAAGTACGCTGGAAGTAAGAGCTTGATAACTAAATCAGTCCTCAAAAACACAATCATTAAGATAATATAAAGGTAATTTAAAATGATTGGAGAGTGAAGTGAAATCTAATGAAAGGTAACTGAGTTTTTATCTCGGATTTTCTCCGAATAAAATTATCGTACACCCAAGAATTTCCAATCAGTTTATCCAACGCACAGTTCGTGTTTTGTCGAGCCCAAAGACAATGGGCTGCGCGTCATGATTGAAAATTTATAAAACACTCATACTCGTGTTTAACGCTATAGGAACAATTCACACAGCGACTGTAAAATGGATTGTTTCGGGATGTCATTGGCCTACAGACGCATGTCAATTCAAAAGTTCGAATCTGTGGGTTTGCCAAAATTATCACTCACAGTTTTCAGCAAAAATGTAAGAAAGAAGAAAAAGAAAAAATTAATTTGTAAACTCGGTAAAACAGCCGACCAAAAAATGAATTAAAACTAAGATCGCTCAGAGCCTCTTACCGTAAATGTATTTAAAATTATCAAAAAAAGGAACTCATATGCGAGAATTTCTAAGTCTAAGTTCTGTCTAAGTTCGACAGTTTTTACAGTTACTATGGTAACGTCGTAGTCTTAACAAAATTACCAATAACTGAGCATTATTTTTATACCTTTTTTTTTTCCTGAAGTCAACGTATTGAGCTGCCATTTCTTTTCTCTGTACAGTTTCCAAGCAAAACCAGTGTAAACTGTATTGTCGTATGTCTGGCTCTGCCATCTATTTCAAGTTAAAAGACAAAGTCATTGACGGAACACCATGTAACCATGAGACCACGGACATTTGCGTAGATGGAAAATGTATGGTAGGTGTGGGTTTTCATACTTTCTTGTTGCAAAACACGGCCACGTAACAGTCAAATGTGACTCTAGAAAGATTGACGTACAACAAAATGAGC
Organism: Porites evermanni; assembly: GCA_942486025.1. NCBI lineage: Eukaryota > Metazoa > Cnidaria > Anthozoa > Scleractinia > Poritidae > Porites > Porites evermanni. The sequence continues at coordinate 54,502 of CALNXI010002598.1, read as the reverse complement.
CATGGACTCTTGAAAAATGTCGGCCAATTCGTTACGTTTAAACCTTCTCTAGTTTTGTTGATCACTGCCCCCATTACCTCTTTTGTATTTTTGAGTGATTGTGTGTGTATGCTTTACTATAGTTCAAACATTCTGACACTTAATTGTGTGATCAGCTGGAAAGAGCTAAAATTGTATCAACCGCAATACTGAGCCCATTTTAAAACGTTATGGTGCACCATACAAGAATGTTTTGCCGTCACCTTCGTTCTAGATTTTTTTGTTATGTATGTAATTTTATATCTATTCATTTTTTTTAAATTTTCAGCCTGCGGGGTGTGACAGAGTGCTAAACTCAAATAAGAAAACTGACAAATGTGGAGTGTGTGACGGTGACAATTCATCCTGTAGACGTTTCTCAGGAACTTTCAACGAAACAAATTTTGGTGAGGAGTGGCTACTTGTGTAATGTATTGCTTGCTTAACGTATTCCCAAGTCCAATTTATTACACCTGTAAAAAAAGTGCGTTAGTTAACTGCTAATGTATTTAATTGAGAGAACTATTTGCTTACTTTGTTTTAACAACCCCCCACTAAAGACGGGACAGCCAAGTCTAGCCTTTCGCAGGGCAAAGGAAGGACCTTCTTCCACAATTATTGTATGGTGCTTGTCGGGTCCTCAGGAAATGATCCTCCGACATACTCTCTGCAGACCGACGTCCAACTTGTACTAAATCTAGCCTGCCGCGTGGACGAAAAAATGCTTGTGAAAATGATTTCTCATAGTACACACCACAGTTCACGTGCCTACGTCATCACTACGATCGCGTAGTCATGGTTCGTTTTATAGAAAAAAAGAATGATCCGTTTGGAAACGAGGAAAATGTGCTTGTAGGAGCACTAGACACAGGCGTCGCTCTGGGCAAGTTTATGCCAAATCTTTATAATAAATTGTTTTATTAACTGAATTACGCTTTTTTCCTGAGCTCATTCACGATGATTATTGACATCAAGATCGGCAAACGTTGACGTAAGTAATCGTTTTTGCCTTTGTGTTTATAGGGTATAATTTTATCTTTACAATTCCTGTCAATTCAACGGACATAGTGGTTACACAGTATGGTTGGAAAAATCGGGAGGATTCGAATTATCTAGGTATGTGCTAATCAAGGTGTTGTATATTTGGGATTGAGAATGCTTTTCGTTCTTAGTTCCTTCAAGTCTATTGAATTTTCTCCATAACGCAGACCGCTGAGCCTAATCTAGATTCGCTCCGCCAAAGACTCCGCTTTTGATTTAAGAGAATGGGAGGATAAGGAGATTGAGAATCAGCTCCGTATAAATTGTTGGGGTGTGGGCACGCCAATTTTAAGGGTACACGCTTGATAGTACGTATGTAAGCAAACAGGTGGGCAAGAAAAACGTGGATGGAAATATGATCCTATGGGCAGCATGGCTTGAATGTTGAGAAAGATGCTGCGCGAAGTGATTTCAAGGGTTGGCGTATAACAAAGCGCTTTATGCAGTGCTCAATGTTGATCGCAAGGATTGCATGAGTGGACGCAACGCTGATACTTTCCCAATAATCCAAATAATAGACAACATTGTGAGTGATGTTGAAGGAAACAGTTTCAGGGGTGAACGCGCGATGCCACGCACATCATAGCTCACAATAGTACGAAAGATATTACGTAAAAGCTTGAGGGGAGAAGACCTGTTGCGCACAACATTACAAGCTATGATGCGTGCTAGCTTATGATATTTCACACAGCAATTTAAGGAATCGAAAAGACCCACGATGCTGCGTACTATATAGCGGACTATACTGTGCGCAATGTTGCCTGCCGCATTCTAGGCGGTGGACGCATAACGCTTAGTAACTCATAGCGAACAATTCTGCTGTAATATTTCTGACATTCTTAAGATTCCTAGTTTGAACACATGATGACGTGTTTGACATAGCTTAAAACGTGAGCCATTAATTGACCTTCTCTGTCCCTATCAGCCCTTCAAAGTGCCAGCGGTAGGTGGCTTCTCAACGGAGGGATGATCATTGTGTTTGGAGTTAGAGAATTCAGAGCAGCAGGATCCAAAATATGGTACTCAGGCTCGGAAAAGGTTATGGAACAGATCAAGATTAATGGCAGAGTCACCGAGCCGGTCAAAGTCTACGTACGTTGTTACTCTTCTTTTTTGATTGATTTGTTGATTGATTGATAGATAGAGGGATTGATTGATTGGTTTTTCGTTTTGCATGACAAATGATTTCGGTTCAGAGGGAGGAATCATATTGATGCCCAACTTTGAATTTAGGCCACGAGCAGTCGTCCCTTTCCTCAGAGCCACACGCGACTAGCGAATAATTAATTAATGTAAATTTTATGGTAAATAAAGAGGGAAAATAAAAGACCGCTCGCAGTCAACTTCCGAGAGATTTTATGTAATTTCAGTGGGTGAGTCCCGGATTTAATCCAGTGCTGTAACTATATATTCAACAGAAAAAAACTGAACATCGGTAATTTTTTTTGGAAAGTGCGATATATGTTTAATGATCTCAAAATTAAAATGTCGCACTTGTCCTCGGCGTCGCCTTTGGCCACTCATCAGATACAAAGAAGTTTAACGCAGTTTTCTGTTGTTAATTTTTTTCGCACCAATTTTACGCTTGATGCTTATTAACTAACTTGGAACATTTGCGTCGTGTTAAAGAGTATGTGATTGCAAGTGAGAACTTATTTCAATTACTTTATAGGTTTTTGAGGTTGAGGATGTTGTACCCCCAAACGTTCACTATAGTCTTAATAAAATGGTAGCTGAACCAAAGAAGTTTGTTTATAAATGGGATCGACTGGGTCGATGGACACAGTGTAATAAGCTATGCCAAGGTAAGACTTGTCCCTTATGAGGTAACGCAACGCTAAACTGCGAAAAGCGGGGAGAAGCATTGCGTTACACGGCTACAAAGAATATTTTATATGCCAATGTGCCGAGTTTTTTATAAACATTTTCTCTCAAGCTTTCCATGTTTGTGCTAAATGCACTTATAATACGCTTAGACCAAAATCATAGGATTAATTAGTAGTTAACTGGTTTTTCGTTCTGTGCTTTGGCAATTTTTCGTCCTTGAACAGCTGTAAGGAAGCAAGAGATATTTCCTTTTCCTTCAATTATGCCAGTACAAGTTCATCTGTCATGACGAAATAAAAAACCATCAAAATGAAGTTACTTTCGTTTTTTCAACATGGAAATGCGTTTTTTCTTGGACCATTAAAGCTAGTTTTAAAGGCCTGTTAAATCCTTTCTAGGAGTCTAACTTTTATTAGTCGTTTACTCATTCTGTTCTATTACGAATCCTCCTTTAATCCTCTTCATTTATAGCTTGGGCGTTTCGTGCTGGGCTTTAAATCAAAAGACAAAAACCCGGTCCGTAATTGTAATTTACAGTACGGACCTCGAACTCTGCTAAGAAGAGGTATTTATTTTCATTCGCTGTAAAGAAAAAATGCGGACAGCATAACTAAACTGACCTAAAAGCAGTAAAGCTTTTCAAACCTTTTGACGAGAAAACTGCACTTACCAGCTCTCTTCTATTTTTTTTGCTCAAAAAGCGAGCTCTGTTAAAGCCGTTTACCTTTTGTAAACCATAAGTTACCCAATCTCATTACATGTTATCACTTCATTAGGCATAAGAAAAAGGCGACCAAGATGTGTCCGCGTTATTGATGGTCAGTTAGTCTCCAACTCCAGATGTGATCAAAGTACACGGCCGAGCACTGTTACCGAGGAGTGTAATATTAGTTGTCGGCTCAGGTGGGTAGCGCAATCTATCTACTAAAGCATGCGTTACAACGGTAACATTAGCCTCGGAAAACGGTCTACATTTCACGACGTCACCACTGGTTTCCCCACAAAATGGCGTCTGAGAAACGAGCGCAGAAATTCCATATCGATAACGTGTCATTACCTGAACCTGGGTAGTGCATCTGATTGGTTGAAGCAAATTTCGCTCACGGACCGACCAATCATAAGCACTACCCACATCTGGCTAGTGGCACGTCATCAGTATGGAATTTCTGCTTTCGGTCCTCAGACGTCATTTCACGGGGAAACCAGTGGTGTCGACGGGAAAGATCAGCTGTTTTCTCATGCTACACTAACATCAGTCGATGATGTCACCTTAAAAGCCCGTAGCCACAAAAAAATGTTTTGCTTCGTTATTTCAGTTTACAGTTTAACGACCGTGTTTCCTCTCTCTGTCACAGATGGCAAATTGAAAACCCTGGAAGATGCTCAGCGCGTTGCGGGCTTGGCTACCAGAGTCGAGTTGTTAAGTGCGTTCGTGTTCATAATGACCGCTGGGGCGAGGTCCTGGACAAGCACTGCCCCAGCAAAACCAAGCCCCCTCTATTTGTGCGTTGTAATGGCACTTGTGAAGGAACCAAATGGGTCTATTCTCAGTGGTCGAAGGTAAGTGTTGTTCCTGTGAAACGCCTTTACCCATCCCCGAATGAGAATTAAGAGAGATTAAGCATCACAGCAAACAATGGAGATGATCACATGATCAAGTTTTTGGCCATTTTTCACGGGCACGTTTGCCCTGCGTCGTTTGCAGTTATCGAAGAGATTTAGAATCATGTTTACGGCGACTGGCAAACGTCAAATTGAACCACAAGACCAAGTTATCATCTAATTTTTCGTCTCTTAATTTGAGAGATTGCCAACGTAAATCTCGCTTTTGCCGTTTGCCGTGAACGCGATTCTAAATCTCTGTAAAGGTTGGTTTTTACATCATGCAAGACATAGCGTTTAATTACAATGATGTCTTATCCTATATTTTTTTAATTATCTGACAGGAAAAGGTCATTTCATGAAACGTAAGTTATGTTTGGCGTTCTGTGACTATAACTTTTTAATTTACAGTGTTCAAAAAGTTGCAATGGTGGCAAGCAAACTCGTTCAGCAGACTGCGTGGACAACTTTGGAGAAATTCTCAAGGAGCGTGACTGTCGTCCTTCTGATAAGCAAAGGCTGAGACGACAGTGTAACGCATTTACGTGTCCTTGGTGGACCACTGAAAACTGGAGCTCGGTAAGTCGGTACCAGTTTTGCTTCATTTGGTTTTGGGCGAGACTATTGGCTACTAGTGACGATTCAGTGGCAGATCCAGACCTTCAGATAAGGGGGGGACGGTCATACGGACCCTGAGAGAAGGGGAGGGAGGGCGGTCTCCAAAAAAATTTAGTTAGGCATTAGTTTTTCTAGTCTACGAAAGGAGTGGTTTCTGACGTGTGCTTCTTCACTAAGTTAACATTGTGAGCTCACATAACAAATGGATCATATTTTGGCTTCTTAGCAACCTACTATGGTCCTTCCAAGAAGGCTCATGCACTGACCTTAACATTTTTATCTCTCAGTGCAGCGTGACTTGTGGGTCTGGACAGCAGACTCGACTGGTTAAATGCAAAGGACATCAGGGAATAGTTGACGAAGGACTGTGTAAACAGAGGAGACCTGCCACGACACAACCTTGTGAGCTTCAAGCTTGTCCCTATTGGTTCGCTGGTGATTGGAGTGATGTAAGTTAAGATTTGAGTCCTGTTGCTGTGCCTTGCTCAAGGAGCATTGGTTTTAGCGGTCGTAGCATACGATTATATTTACAGACTTTAAACATAGCATCGCCTAAACGTTATAAACAGCTTCACGGAAAAGCGCTGCTCAGTAGCTTTGATTTGAACGTTGAACTGCAAAAGTCAGTACCAGCGTAGTCTGTCGTTTTCCCTTTTTTTCTCTGTTAATTATTTATTTATTATCTCAGTTACACATCCACCCCCACCCGCTGGGACTGGCGGTCGATATATCCCCCGGTCCGCGGTTCTATTTTTCGTTCGCGCGCACGAACATAACCGCCTTTTTAGGCGTAATAAATATTACCAAGGGAAAGTGCTACTTGCATTAAGTTGAAAAGTAACACAAGAAGACTCTGGGTACCCTTTGTAGATGCTAAGACCTTGTAGAATAAGCCTTCCGAAGTGAGCTGATTTAAACAACTCTCAGTTTGTCGCGAGAGCAATCTGCCATGACAAAAATGAAGAAAGCGAATGAGCGGAGAGGACACTAGGGACAAGGGGAAAGGCAAAGGTTTCTCCTCCCCTCCCATCTCGCCTTAGTCCTCCCCCGTTTGCCTCGTTTGAGTGCTTGTACTCAGTATGCATGCCGCTCGAGAGGAAGCTCTAGAATTGCGAAAGATTTTATAGATTTTCTTCTTCTTTCTTCATCAGTGCTCCGCGACTTGTGGTAGCGGAATGATGACTCGACAGATAATGTGCTTGTCTCCAGGCAAGGTCGCTAGACCCCTGACTGAAGAAAAATGTTCAGCTGCAACAAGACCTCAGTCGCACAAAGTTTGCAAAACACAAGAGTGTTCGACGCTGTATAAGATTGATCACGAAGGAGATCTTGATGATCATTACTGGCGGCTCAGTATGTGGACTCCGGTAATGTTTCTTGCTACTACTTGCTGTTGTTGTAGAATGAGAAGCAATACAATGCAGTGTTTCTCTCTAAAGTTAAAAAAGCAATGACAAAGAAAATTTTTAACAATGAAAAACATAAGAAGTTAACAAATTGGACTAGGCTACGCTGTCTGGAATAAGTGGCAAAAAACAAAGTGAAACGAAGCGAGCCGAACGGTGGACTGGGCCGCTCGGCTCGCTTAGCTCGGCGATTCTCTTTATCTTTTTTCCTCAACCGCAGAGCCTGATCCCAGGCTACACAAAGTGTTCTTGAAGTTGAATTCAGTACTACCGACAAATGAAATCATCTAGTGGTTGGACCAGTCAAACTCGGGACCTCCGAATCGTGAATCCTGCGCCATGACCATTCGTGCAAGCTGCCCCTATCTTATAGTTATTGTTGTTTTTCGTTATTGCTTTTGTTGTTGTTATTATCGTTAGACGTATTATTTTTTGTTTTTTGTGTTATGTTAACATTGTTATCATAACTGCTTGTGTTGTTGTCGTTTTTTCGTTTGTTTGTTTGTTTGTTGGTGTCTTTGTTCAGGACTCAAAATAAATTTGGGACTGTCGCCGGTGGTGTTGACCGGCCAAAGAAATTTTAGCTCGATCACGACTCTCTTTTGGCCGGTCAAAGTGTTAAACCCCCGTAACACGATGATAACGTCAACAAGAAAAGAAGCTTGTCTTCTTGAAACGAAACGGTGTAGAAATGTATTTTTATTCTGGTCCCGACACGTGGCCATCTTGGCCGGACATTGTCCGTTAACCAGCCGTTATTTTGGGCCCTGATGTTTGTTGTTAACATTGTAGTAGTGGCGATGTGAATGCTAACTGAATGTTAGTTGTTGTTGTTGTTTTAGTTGTTCGGCTGGTGTTACGTTTTGGCGATTGTCATGCTCGGGCTGGAAAAATCCCATGAACGCTCATTAAAACTAATGACAGAGATTTTTTTTTTTTAATGAACTTTTAGTGTTCTGTGTCATGTGGAGAAAAGCCCGGGACACAGTATCGTGACGTCGAGTGCGTACTTGTGAGAGGTAGGCAACAGAATGTGGTTGATGAAAATCACTGTGCGCATACCCCAAAACCCGCTGACCTGAAGGAATGCCAAGTTCTACCGTGCACAACCTGGAGACACGGATCTTGGGGTGGAGTAAGTTTGAAGTAGTTGTTAGATTGTAAACAATAGGCGACTTGCGAGTCCCAAAAACCCTCACTTTCAAAATGAGGCCAAGTGTACAACCTTTCTTGTGAAAATGGTTTTTTTTTCATGCGAATGAAAAATCATTTCCACATCAAAGGCTGAGCACTCAACCACGTTATGATACAGAGGCCTGGGGAACTCGGAAACGGCCAGTTTTTGCTGATAACACTTGTCTCAATTTTGATTATTCGAGATATAAAAGAAACCGAATTTTATAATTGTTTTATTATACTGTTTTATTATTATTATTATTCATTGTTTTGAAGAAAAAAACGACAAACAAGTAGTCGCACGGAGAATAATTTGACATTGTTCTTGTAAATCACCTATTGCGCACCCAACCTATAGATGAGTCAGTTTTTTGCTAGCAAAGTCAGGTTGCGCTGATTTCCAAAATTAACTGTGGGCTCTTAGCCAATGCGAAGAAAGATTGTGAGAACAATGTATAATAATAATGATAATGATAATGATAATAATATCAATAATAATAATATAATAAGAGGAAGAAGAAGTAACATACAAATTAACTCTCATTCCGGAATCGATCATTCCAGAATCGAAACATGTAAAATATTTCCTAATTTTGATCTGTGCAGAACTTATGGAACTATGTGTTTCGACACTTCAAAACGGAATAAACTTTTATTATATTTAAAAGAGCAACACGGTTAGTAAATCGGAAGGGTGTTAACGAGAACTTCTTTCAATAGAGCTGGAAAAGCAGATAATGTTGGCTTCATTTTGTTAATCGGGCCTTGGGGATTTAAACGCTTAGTATGCCTAATAAATGCCACAGAATACCCAATAGAAGGAGGGGTCCTCAATCGCCAATAAAGGTCAATGTAAATTTATTTGCTTGTGCTTTTATTTCAGTGTTCACGGCTTTGCGGTAAGGGTGTGCAGCTTCGTGTGGTCAAGTGTACCTATGATAATTTTAAAATAACAGTGGATAAAAACTGCGATTTGAAAAGTAAGCCGCGAAGCGAACGCCCATGTGAAATCAGAGAATGTATCTCAACGTCTGCAGTACCGACCACGACACCCGTCCCCACAACTCCACAAGCGGTGCCGAGCTGGAAGGCGGGGACCTGGGGTCAAGTAAGGATTTAATTAACCATGTGTGTGATTACTGACAATTGGCTAGCGATTCAAGCGCAAGCACAAGTAATTTTCAAAAAAGGATACATTCATTTGAAGGATACAGCATGAAAATCTTCCAAAGGCACAATGCGGATCAGATAACTAAGAGCCAAGATAACAATTGTTGACTATATGCGGTTTGAAAGAGTCCTAACCACTAATTAGCCAATGAGATTCGTAGTTATATGAAGGGAATTAGTCATCCTCAGAGACCCAGGGGCAGATAGTGGGGGCGAGGGAAAGTCTAAACGGGCGGAAAAATATGGCACGAGGAAAAGTAAAGAACGGTGAGAAGAGCCCCTGGGGACAATGTCTTACCAGACCAGTTCCAAACGGTCGTCGCCGTTCTGGCTTCTGTTTGGGCAGAAAAACACAAAAGTTTTCTGGCACCAATCACAAGTTATAACGGCGGCGACCGTTTGGAACTGGTCTGGTAAGACATTGTCCCCAGGGGCTCTTCTCACCGTTCTTTACTTTTCTTCGTGCCATATTTTTCCGCCCGTTTAGACTTTCCCTCGCCCCCACTATCTGCCCCTTAGTCTCCGAGGATGGGAATTAGTATGTGTAATCAAATAGTGGCGAGTGAAATTAGGGAATAATTTCAGACGCGTTTTGTCAATATTTCTTATGATTTGTTATTAATTTATTAAATTATTAGGATCTAGACGAAAAGCAAGTGAAATTATTCCCTAATTTCACGAGTATATTTGATTACCTATTAACATCATGGGTGACGAATTACGTTCGCAATCGTGGATTTTTGAGATGTTTATCCCGGTTTTATCGCGTCGATCGAGAAGTCCAGAATTTACAGAATTTTTCAACAAAATGTTAGAATCCTTCTTGATGTGCTTTTTCATGTGTTTAAGTTTTCTAAAGCGTCTCAGTTTTAATGCCCTGACATCTTCATTCATAAAATTTTAAAACTTCGTCGCCATCTGGCACTGAGATGTATGGAAGGTTGCCATGGTAATTTTGTAATTGCCCATATGAAACATAAATGAACGCTGAAATTTCGCGCCAAAATTAAGGAGTAACTCGTCACCCATGATATTATGGCTCTAAAACAACAATACAGTCCTTCTTTTAAAATTGAAACTATAGGGCTAACGGAACCGTTTTTTTCTTTGTTTGTTTATCTTTTATCTGCTGTATTTGCAGTGCTCAGTGACCTGTGGCTTAGGAGTAAGAAAGCGAACGGTTGAATGCAGCGATAAAAGCAGCAGTTGTGAAGCTAGAACCAAACCAGAAACGACTGCATCATGTAATCTCAAAGCCTGCCCACAGTGGAAAACAAGTCATTGGGGAGAGGTAAGCTATTTATGATTTTCCACTTTCTACACTTTAAACGAACATGGAAACAATTGCATTTAAAGTAAAGAACTTGATCTAGACCAGGAACCGCGTGCTAGTGGTGTTATGGCGTAACCTTTTTGATAGACAGATAGTACATTGTGGTCGTCTCATTTCGGTGAAGTTTGTTGGAAAATCACACCCGTTGGACGGGAAAAAACTTACAAATTAACACATATGAGAATGTTTACTTGTATTGTAAAAACCTTGCTTCTTTCCAAAACAAAGGGTTATGTACCAGAACCTTTAAACGGCCTCTTATATTTTGCACCGAAAACAAAGAGCGCGCGGGTGCCTCGTGGGAAAGGATGCGACAGGAAGCCACACGATTTGCAGTTTAATTGTTATTCTGTGACTTATGTTTAGTGTTCAGTGACCTGCGGCCAAGGACAAAGGCAACGTGAAGTACAATGCAGATATGAGGATGGTAAAGCAAGTAATGAATGTGATGAAAGCAATAAGCCAAAGAGCGTCTTGGACTGTGTGTTGGGAGAGTGTCCAGTTTGGCGCGAAGAGCCCTGGGGAGAGGTCAGTGCAAACACTTACTTACAGTTCCTCACTTACACACTCAATTACAATTGGTCACTTCAAGTCATAGTGATTGGTTCAAAACTTGAGCAAGAGAGGTTAAACAAAATGAGCTTACTATCTCTAAAGGATTTTGTAAATTGAGGCAATCTTGGATAAATTAATGGTTTATTGCTTTAGGCAGGCTCCGAGCCATAATTTTTGTCATTTGATATTGACTTAAACCTTTGTCTCTTCACTGACCCTCTATTTTCTTCTTAACGTTAGAGATTGTCGAGCGCACGTATGAATATAAAAACCGCGGTGCAAAATTCGTGGGAGAAAATAAAGGAAAGAGGACCGTGGACAGGCTTCTTTAACTTATTAGGAAGAATTTTAGCAGCTCTCTTACATCCTTGCTTATATGGTCGTTTCGCCTCGCTCGTTGAAATTTTATTTATCAAGCGGAACCAAAATAGAGCCTGTCCTTAGGTAATGTTGACTTATGATAAGCGTACTGCACGAATCGTGTCATCTTGTCAGCATTTTCTGCATCAAGGTTCTGTCTCTTGCTTTTCTAACCTAAATTCTGACGGCGATTTTTTTATGTTCCAGTGCTCAGTTTCTTGCGGTGAAGGTATCAGACAGCGAAGTGTCAGCTGCAGACTAGCGAGTGGCCAGTTAAGTCCCGGGTGTAGCGGAGAAAACAAACCTGCTTTCAGAGAAGCTTGCAACATTAGACCGTGTCCAACATGGATAACAGGAGACTGGGGCAAGGTAATGTGTCACCTGATTGCTTAAGAGTAGTTATTATTAATGTTTTTTTAAAGTTTGTTTTGTTTGTTTCTTTGTTTGTTTTTTTTAACACTTGACATTTATTGGACAATTTGGCAAACTTTTTGCCCTGTACCACATGTTATGTTTATGGCAATTTTGTGCTCTGCGGAAAAGTAATAAAGCCTTTCCACATGACCTCCCGTCCGCCATGTTTGCGGCCATGTTGGTATCTTTTAAAAACCAGTCCCTCTTTTGTTGTGGGGAATTGGACGTTCATTTCACTTCTATTTATTTTGTTTACAGTGCTCAGTAACTTGTGACTCTGGAATCAAAGTTCGTTCTGTGGAATGCAGTGATAAGGACTTCAGTTGTGATGCGAGAACTAAACCACAAACCACGACTCAATGTAACCTTAAACCTTGTCCAAGATGGAAGACAAGTCCCTGGGGAGAGGTAAACTGTTACTTGCATACAAACGCCAAAAGTAGGTAAAACGTTCTTCACTTTTTACCAATTGCACAAGACAGCACACAAGGTTTCTTTTTATAGCAATTTTTGAGGAATAAAGCCTTTCCATAGGACCTCACGTCCGCCATGTTGGCGACCATGTTGGTGTCTCAAACCAGTCCTGTGGGAGTGGCACTCTTTTCATATGTAAACCCTTTCTTTTGTCGCAATAATATTGCATACCTGCACTCTACGTGAGTGAAAACGCTCTATAGAGTACAAAAAAAACAGAGCGCAGTGCGTAATCATACACGCTATGTAGGAGCAAAGAGAGGGAACTAAAAACGAGGTAGAGGATCTCCAGTTTAATCCTTGTTCTGCTGCTTTCGTTTAGTGTTCTGTGACTTGCGGCCAAGGACAAAGGCAACGTGAAGTACAATGCAGATATGAGGATGGCACAACAAGTAATCAATGCAATCGAGGTAAAAAACCGGAGAGCATCATGGACTGTGTGCTGGGAGATTGTCCCACTTGGCGCGAGGAACCCTGGGGTGAAGTAAGTACAAACATACGGGATATTACGATGACGTCATTTGAGCTGTGTCTTCATGTTGTCACGTAATCTCGTACCCAGATCTCTTGTCGACGAAGCCAGATAAGTTCTCATGAACCACGTTCACAATAAGCTACCGTGGGGGGAAACAAATTATTAAACGTAGTCTTTGTTCCGTTTTAGTGCTCCGTTTCCTGCGGCGAAGGTATCAAACGGCGAAGTGTCAGCTGCAGACTACCGAGTGGCCAGTTAAGTCCCGGATGTAACAAGGAAAACAAACCTGCGGCGAGAGAAGATTGCAACATCAGACCCTGTCCAACATGGATAACAGGAGACTGGGGCAAAGTAAGACGTCATTTTTACTGCACTAATAATTCCTTATTGGAAGCGCAGTTTTTCTTAGTTTCTGTCTTTCTTTTTTGTGAAGTGTTTTTGTTTTCATTATTGTTGGTTGTTCTCGTTTGCAGTGTTCAGTGACTTGTGGCGCAGGAATTAAGGTTCGATCAGTTGAATGCAGCGATAAGGACTTCAGTTGTAATGAAATAACAAAACCGAAAGCTAAGACGCGATGCAACCTAAAAGAGTGTCCCGAGTGGAAAACAAGTCCATGGGAGGAGGTGAGCGACCATTTACATAGATTTACCGAAGAACATTTTGCTTGAATAAAATCCATTAGATCTTTCTTTTTCTTTCACAAAACTGGACGCATTCGACATGGCTGATCCTTGAAGTATACAGGACGCGTGTCTTGACTGACTGAGTTCCGTAGGATAGCCGCTTTTTTGTTTGTTTGTTTTTCAAACTAGTGAATAAACGATATAAAGGGCGTGTTTAATTGACCGTATTTTGGAAGAAGAATGTATGGAATGAACTTAAGAAATCACTTAGCTTTGGCATTCATTGCATGGTAAAATCTAGAAATCTGGTGGGAATTAATTTTTAAGGTGAATCTAGCATTCCAGTGGTCCAAAAAATCGCGGAGGAACGATTTGTGACAAATTTTTGCGTACTCTTATTCCGGAATATGATCAATCGAACACACCCTTAGATTAACAAGACAGTTGTTAGATAAGCTACTTCTGAGTTCCCAAAACCATCTGTTTCCAAACAAGGCTAAGTGTGAAAACGAGCCCTATTTACATGAGAATAAAAAAAATCATTTTAATGTCAATGACTTTGCTCTTAGTCTCGCTTTGAAACAGAGGCTTGAGGCAACTCGGAAGTAGCCTATTGGTCACCTTGAAGTTACTCGTGAGACTGCACCGGTGCTGTGTCGAAAAGCATTATGGGACTGTTTTGGAGGTGGAGTTTGTTCCAGCTGCCCGCGCAGCTTTGTAATAGCCAATTGCCTAATGTCAAACCGAGGGAGCTGGGTACGAGTTGGTCCACAAGGTTTGTGTTTATTAGGCCAATATTGAACGAGATGCAGCGAATCATAACTGCAAAATTTACTAAGAAATATCTATAGACGTTCGGACAGTGTATCCGGCAATGCTACATCTCTTTTTAGATTAACAAGACAGTTGTTAGATAAGCTACTTCTGAGTTCCCAAAACCATCTGTTTCCAAACAAGGCTAAGTGTGAAAACGAGCCCTATTTGCATGAGAATAAAAAAAATCATTTTAATGTCAATGTCTTTGCTCTTAGCCTCGCTTTGAAACAGAGGCTTGAGGCAACTCGGAAGTAGCCTATTGGTCACCTTGAAGTTACTCATGAGACTGCAACGGTGCTGTGTCGAAAAGCATTATGGGACTGTTTTGGAGGTGGAGTTTGTTCCAGCTACCCGCGCAGCTTTGTAATAGCCAATTGCCTAATGTCAAACCGAGGGAGCTGGGTACGAGTTGGTCCACAAGGTTTGTGTTTATTGGGCCAATATTGAACGAGATGCAGCGAATCATAACTGCAAAATTTACTAAGAAATATCTATAGACGTTCGGACAGTGTATCCGGCAATGCTACATCTCTTAGTAAACTTTCAACTTTTTAAACAGCTGTATCTTTTTTAAATATTGTCGCGAATAACACTAAATATGTGAATTTTGTACTGCTCGGTGTCTTCTACGTGCATCTCGTGTTGTTTATTCCATTAAACAATTAAGCACTCGGTTTGAAATTACGCATTGAAAGGAGCGATAGCGTCGCATAGCTGTCCTATGGTACAAGTCGACACAACATCAACCCAGGCTTACGCGGAAATCTCAAAATGGTCTATACTCATTTAAGAGGCGCAAATGACTTTCTGTTTACTTTCTAGTGCTCTGTCTCCTGTGGAAACGGTACCAGGCGGCGAAGCGTCAATTGCAGACTACAAAATGGCCAGTTGACTCCCGGATGTGACGAGGAAAACAGACCTGTAACGATAGAAGCTTGCAACATTAGACAGTGCCCAACATGGATTACCAGGGACTGGGGAGAGGTAAAAATTGGACCCCACTGATTTCTGTTCTTATTTGCCAATGAAAGGACAAATCAGCATGATAAAATGAAGTGACACTGTGGAGTTTCATAAGAACCTGTGTCACAATGAGGAAATATATGAAAGCTTGGCTGGATCGGAACTTGAACATTTTTTTCTTAATTCTCGACTTGCTTTCTAATGTAACCTTGTGGAGTCAATTTTATTACGAAAAACCAGAGTCATGCAGGTTGTGAAGTTTATAAGAATACTACTGTTCGCATCACTTAGGCATCGAATGGAATTTACCACCATCAGGACAACCACGACTTGTTGACTTATTGGCGGGAAATTGAACTGGCCGAATTACTATTCCCGCACAGTCTGCCGACAACTTAGATTTAACTTTTGGGTCTCTCAATTTATTCCAGTGTTCTTTGACTTGTGGTTCAGGAATAAAGCTTCGCGTAGTAGAATGTAGTGACAAAGACTTTCCTTGTGACGCGAGAACGAAGCCACAAACAACAGCCCAATGTAACCCGGAACCCTGTCCAGAGTGGAAAGCGAGCGCCTGGGGACAGGTAAGGAATCAACTACTTTTCTTTTTCTATGTGCAGTAGTGAACAGTAACTTGCCTGAGGGAATTGCTACCACGCAGAGCAATAAGTGGCTAGTTTTAGTTGTCACGGTTATGGCAAACGTCTATCGTCAGATTCAAGTTGAGAATTTCTCAAAATAGAAAATAAGCTGATAAAACTGAAAAGTCCAGGACAATTCTTATACACAAAACTAACGTGAAAATACTTTTTTGGAGAAAGAAATGAACAGTAATAGACAAGTAAAGCGAAGACTTGGTCACGTGGTACAAATTAAGGTTCGTCGTTTCTGGTAAACGTGACTCACTCTGCGTCGCATTTTTTACATTGCGTACCCAAAAATAATCTTCAAAATGCGCAGCCAGAAACCGGAGAAATTATTGTTGTGCTGTGGAGCTAAAAAGATTTGGTTATTACCTGGTTTCAAACCGTGGGGCACCTGGTATGAGATCGTTTATCATGGGATTAGAGAGCTGTTTTGCTTCGTACTCGCGAGGGATACCCCCCACCTCCGCTTTAGAAGTCAAATGAAACTCTGAGTAGTACCTTTGCCTGTTTTTGAATAGTGCTCATTGCATTTGTTTCTCTCTAGTGCTCAGTGTCCTGTGGAGTGGGTGTCCGACAGCGAGGTGTTTATTGTATATCACAAAATGGCCGGCTTAGTTCGGGATGTGCCCAGAGAACCAAACCCTTCACAAATGAAGCTTGTAACAAACGACCGTGCCCTACTTGGCTTACAGGAGACTGGGGCAAAGTAAGAGGCTGTCTTGATTGTTTCAAGTTTTTTTTGTTTGTCTTTTTTGGTTGTTGTTGTTTATGTGTAGAAAAAAGCTGAAAAAGTCCTTGGTTTACCACCGTAGTAAGTGCATTGGTAAACGACTTATGGTTTGTCTGTCTCACGATGTAGTCACTTGAAAAGTAGATCGCAACGTTTCTTCACCTTACTGCTGGTCCTTTTTTTTTTTTTTTTTTTTTTTTTTTCTTATTGGCGGGAAATTGAACTGGCCGAATTACTATTCCCGCACAGTCTGCCGACAACTTAGATTTAACTTTTGGGTCTCTCAATTTATTCCAGTGTTCTTTGACTTGTGGTTCAGGAATAAAACTTCGCGTAGTAGAATGTAGTGACAAAGACTTTCCTTGTGACGCGAGAACGAAGCCGCAAACAACAGCCCAATGTAACCCGGAACCCTGTCCAGAGTGGAAAGCGAGCGCCTGGGGACAGGTAAGGAATCAACTACCTTTCTTTTTCTATGTGCAGTAGTGAACAGTAACTTGCCGGAGGGAATTGCTACCACGCAGAGCAATAAGTGGCTACTTTTAGTTGGCAAACGTCTATCGTCAGGTTCAAGTTGAGAATTTCTTAAAATAGAAAATAAGCTGATAAAACTGAAAAGTCCAGGACAATTCTTATGCACAAAACTAACGTGAAAATACTTTTTTGGAGAAAGAAATGAACAGTAATAGACAAGTAAAGCGAAGACCTGGTCACGTGGTACAAATTAAGGTTCGTCGTTTCTGGTAAACGTGACTCACTCTGCGTCGCATTTTTTACATTGCGTACACAAAAATAATCTTCAAAATGCGCAGCCAGAAACCGGAGAAATTATTGTTGTGCTGTGGAGCTAAAAAGATTTGGTTATTGCCTGGCCAAACCGTGGGGCACCTGGTATGAGATCGTTTATCATGGGATTAGAGAGCTGTTTTGCTTCGTACTCGCGAGGGATACCCCACACCTCCATTTTAGAAGTCAAATGAAACTCTGAGTAGTACCTTTGCCTGTTTTTGAATAGTGCTCATTGCATTTGTTCCTCTCTAGTGCTCAGTGTCCTGTGGAGTGGGTGTCCGGCAGCGAGGTGTTTATTGTATATCACGAAATGGCCGACTTAGCTCCGGATGTGCCCAGAAGACCAAGCCCTTCACAAATGAAGCTTGTAACAAACGACCGTGTCCTACTTGGCTTACAGGAGAATGGGGCAAAGTAAGAGGCTGTCTTGATTGTTTCAAGTTTTTTGTTTGTCTTTTCTTTTTGTTGTCGTCTTTGGTGTTGTTGTTGTTGTTGTTGTTGTTTATGTCTAGAAAAAAGGTGAAAAAACCCTTGGTTTACCACCGTCGTAAGTGCATTGGTAAACGACTTATCATTTGTCTGTCTCACGATGTAGTCACTTGAAAAGTAGATCGCAACGTTTCGTCACCTTAGTGCCGGTCGTTTTCCTTTTTCTTTTTTTTTTTTTTTTTACTGTATTATGGGACGGCGAATAAGCGATCAGTAGGCCACTTCCACGATGAAGTCATTTTACCGACTACGACCAGAATCTTTTAAGGTTTTGCTTCCTTGTGCACATTAGGGATTTTTTAAATCTAAACCTCAATGGGATTTCCAATTTAAATATGAAAGGAAAAGCGAAAAGGATCCTGGTCGTAGTACATGTAGTAAAATGACGCCATCGTGCAAATGGCCTATTAGTCTCTTGTATTGTTTACTGATTAATCCAACCACCTACTTACAACAAAGTCCTCGGATGATCTATTTGCAGTGCTCAGTAACCTGTGGTTTGGGGGTAAAGAAGCGTTCTGTTGAATGCAGCGATAAAGACGTTAGTTGCGATGCGAGAACAAAACCACAAACAACGGCGCAATGTAACTTGAAAACATGCCCTCAGTGGAAGACAAGTCCATGGGGAGAGGTAAATATTAATAATTAGACAGAAAATCTTCACCTTTTGATGTGTTACAGTTACAATTTCTTCAAGGGCTTTTTGACGAAACAGTCTTACAAAGATTTTGTGGGCCCTCTTAGGAAAGATGGCATACTGGACATAGCCTGTATAAATACCCTTTCCCCCCTCCCCTCCCCTTTTTCCTGAGGGGAGGGGGGTCTGTACACAGGCTAGCTGGACATGCGAATGGAAAATTATAGGGATACGGGAAATTCGAGCATAACATAGAGAGAGAAGTAGGGAGAAAAAATTCTGGGAGCGCGAGCGTCAAAGCAATCGTTTCTGATAGAATAAGAAGCTTAACGAAACTTGAGAAAAAGACTCATTAATGAGATTGTTATCGTTTTTGTGTTGATTGTTGCTAGCCTAAAAAAACAGCCAACATTTGGCGACACTACCGCTGCTTTCCCCGCCAAATGACGTCTGAGAAACGAGCGCAGAAATTCCATACTGATGACGCGTCACTACCCAGATCTGGGAAGTGCTTCTGACTGGACGTGCCGCGTGAGAAATTTATTCAACCAATCAGAAGCACTACCCAGGGGAAACCAGTCGTAGCGTCGCCAAATGTTGGCTATTTTCTCAGGCTAGGAAATGGCTATCCTCTCCTCGAAATGTTGTCACCATAAGTTTTGGCATAATTGCAAGAATACAAAGCATTGAAATTAACGGGATACTGGATATTTAGACCCAAGAATTTATTGGATGTGGGATACGCAATATGGCCTCGCCATAGGAAAATGCATTTGTTAAGTGTTATTTTGCCGAAGTTGTGATTTGTCCAATTCATCGTAATTTCTGTGCTGAGGTTTAAATTGCTAACTGTGTAATCGTCGCTTGCGTTCTGCTTGAACACATGATTATACTTTACAGCTTTGTTATTTTCTTTAGTGCTCCGTGTCATGTGGTAGCGGCCTCAGAAGACGTTTAGTGCGTTGCCATGGAGAAAGTAGCAGATGTGACTATAGAAGCAGACCAAAGAGTGTGGAAAGATGCAATTTTGGAACATGCCCAACTTGGAAAACAGGGACGTGGAGCAGGGTAAATAGCGAGATGCTGAAGCTATTCTTTAAAATAAATCATAGAGTGGTATTGAAAGAAATTTCGCCATAATACCACCCCCCTTTTTTTCCTAATAATTTGCTCGGCAGTTTTTTCGCAAGTCTAGAGTAAAATAAAGCCAATAGTGACTTGGTAGCTGGTAGTTTAAGTATTTGGTGCCGACAAAGGCATCCCAGACTGTACGGCAGCCGTTTGGTTTTAAGCTTTCTACAATAATGTAAAGGAATTTAGAGAAAATAATAATGCCCCCAATCCTGCCTTTCTGAAAAGTTCTAAATCAAAGTGACCGACTTAATTGTGTTTGTGTTGTAGTTGTGTCATTGTTGTTTTTTGAGCCAGTTCGAAGCCAACTCTAATTTTAAAACTCACCATATTTTGTTTACGTTCTCATATATACTTTTAAAAATCTATAATTAATGTCTTCCGTACAGTCTAACCCGCCTGTTGAGCTGTCTATATATATTTGCTTGAAGGCCTAAGTCTCTGTGATAGGTCAAAGTCATCATCAAAACCTTGTTTTTGAGAATTTGAGGCCCAATCATCTCTACTTCCTTCCCAAAATGTGCAAGTGATGTTTCTTGTTCTATTTAACCTCCTTTCAGTGTTCAAAAACCTGTGGAAATGGAATAAAAACTCGTCCTGTGTATTGTCATGGCCTTAACGCTCAGTGCGACGTTAAAACTAAACCAGTTTCGAGGACCCACTGTAATCTTGGGCCGTGTGCAGAATGGAAAGTGGGGGACTGGCAACAGGTATTGTTGTTTGCAGAGTGCCAGAGTCCTTTTTTTTTTTTGCTTTTGTTGTCATTTAATTTACAATTTAGTGTCGCCAGAAATAGTAAAATTTGATGCGATGTACTTTTTAGTGTACGGTTACATGTGGCAGAGGATGGAGACGCCGCACTGTGGAATGTACTACAAGAAGATTAAGATGCGATTACAGAACTAAACCTGACGTGTACGACATGTGTGACATGGGAAAGTGTCCTGTGTGGAAAGCTGGGCGGTTGGGTGAGGTGAGTGAGAATAGCCCCTGATCTTCTGGGGCCTATTAATTTCTTACAATCTCTTTCATTTATAAGCAAAACGCGGCAGAGGAGGAATGCCGCAGGGGTGAGAGCAGTTGCCTGTCACCACTTTAGCCTGCTCTTCCCCTTCCCATTCGAGAGCCCGCAACGTACGGTATCACCAATGTGGCCCAAATTGGAGTTTCGGCATTGTTGTGACGGGGAAGGAAGAACTATAGTTTCTTCACTTAAACAGTTACTTATAGAGACACGAAGGACATAAAGCAAGAGCTTTAAGAACTCTAAAGGGTACCGTGGATAAGCAAATAACACTTTTCGATAACATTTTCGTCCTTTATTATTTCGCAGTGTTCTGTGTCTTGTGGAGAAGGTGTAAGAAGGCGATCCGTTGAATGCACTGGAGGAGAAGGCAAATGCAACTCTAGAACCCAACCTACATCAACAATCAGATGTAACCTTGGTTCCTGTCCACAGTGGAAAGTTGGACAATGGAGTCAGGTACAAACCGAAAGTTGATATAATCGTCAAGTAGCAATGACGAAGCGACGCTTTTAACAACTAGTGTGACAGTCTTTTCGTGTTATGAGCGGAATGACGTCACGATTTGGCCATTTCGTGACGTCAGCAGGCCCATCACATCCTCGTTTAGCCTGCGAGCAAGCTCACCATTTGGGGGAGGCGGAAGAAGCCACGCGAGAGCCGCTTGCGAAAGGCAGCTCCGCCCCTCGCCGCTTCGCCGCTCGTTCGTGCGTTTTGTCGCTGCTCGCCATAACTGGAGAGCTTGCACTCGGGCTAGTCCTCGTTTAACATGGAATTATCTTTTTTCGCCGGATATTTCTGGCAAAATCTAAAAGAAAACCATGCAGTCTGGAGTACTTAAACAAAATTCAGGAGGAGTCCTTGTTTTCTACCGCAGGAAAATGTCTTTTATCACGGGTTGGTGAAATTAAGCTGGGAGATATGACATAACATGACATCTCTTTTTTCTCTCTCTCTCTTTTTTTTTTTACTTCTCAATCAGTGTTCAGTGTCTTGTGGGAACGGCGTAAAATCACGCAGCGTGGATTGCAGTGGAAATAGGGGCAAATGTGATGTACAAACCAAACCCACGTCCACGGACACCTGTAACCTTGGTTCCTGCCCTGTGTGGAAAGTTGGAAACTGGGGCCGGGTAAGGATCACTCTGTATGTTCACTTTATGCAAAAAAACCTTTTGATTGAACTTATCTACTTATCTACGAAATGCTATTACCAGGGTCTGAAAGGATATTCTCGGGATCCCGGATTAGAACGCCACTCGGGAAGTGGGATTCGCCAAAATCTCCGCAGGGGTATTGCCGCCCAGTGGCGGATCTAGACTTTCAGATAAGGGGGCGGGGTCTCAAATGACATTTTTTGCTGCGCTTTGGGCCTCACTTTGGACTAAATATAAGGGGGGCCCCTCCCCTGGATCCGCCACTGATTAGGAAAGAAAACGGTTTTCAGGAAAAAGATGACAGAAGTTCGGGATACGGGTTTGTCGTGAAAAGGAGCTGGAATGTGGGCTGAGGACACGTACCCACCTCTTTGCAGACCCTGAGTTACCTCCCCTGTTTCATTTCCTCAACGTTTAGAAAACGAAAGCAGTATCTCATTCACCCACATTTACTTTACAGCTTTGTTATTTTCTTTAGTGCTCCGTGTCATGTGGTAGCGGCCTCAGAAGACGTTTAGTGCGTTGCCATGGAGAAAGTAGCAGATGTGACTATAGAAGCAGACCAAAGAGTGTGGAAAGATGCAATTTTGGAACATGCCCAACTTGGAAAACAGGGACGTGGAGCAGGGTAAATAGCGAGATGCTGAAGCTATTCTTTAAAATAAATCATAGAGTGGTATTGAAAGAAATTTCGCCATAATACCACCCCCCTTTTTTTCCTAATAATTTGCTCGGCAGTTTTTTCGCAAGTCTAGAGTAAAATAAAGCCAATAGTGACTTGGTAGCTGGTAGTTTAAGTATTTGGTGCCGACAAAGGCATCCCAGACTGTACGGCAGCCGTTTGGTTTTAAGCTTTCTACAATAATGTAAAGGAATTTAGAGAAAATAATAATGCCCCCAATCCTGCCTTTCTGAAAAGTTCTAAATCAAAGTGACCGACTTAATTGTGTTTGTGTTGTAGTTGTGTCATTGTTGTTTTTTGAGCCAGTTCGAAGCCAACTCTAATTTTAAAACTCACCATATTTTGTTTACGTTCTCATATATACTTTTAAAAATCTATAATTAATGTCTTCCGTACAGTCTAACCCGCCTGTTGAGCTGTCTATATATATTTGCTTGAAGGCCTAAGTCTCTGTGATAGGTCAAAGTCATCATCAAAACCTTGTTTTTGAGAATTTGAGGCCCAATCATCTCTACTTCCTTCCCAAAATGTGCAAGTGATGTTTCTTGTTCTATTTAACCTCCTTTCAGTGTTCAAAAACCTGTGGAAATGGAATAAAAACTCGTCCTGTGAATTGTCATGGCCTTAACGCTCAGTGCGACGTTAAAACTAAACCAGTTTCGAGGACCCACTGTAATCTTGGGCCGTGTGCAGAATGGAAAGTGGGGGACTGGCAACAGGTATTGTTGTTTGCAGAGTGCCAGAGTCCTTTTTTTTTTTTGCTTTTGTTGTCATTTAATTTACAATTTAGTGTCGCCAGAAATAGTAAAATTTGATGCGATGTACTTTTTAGTGTACGGTTACATGTGGCAGAGGATGGAGACGCCGCACTGTGGAATGTACTACAAGAAGATTAAGATGCGATTACAGAACTAAACCTGACGTGTACGACATGTGTGACATGGGAAAGTGTCCTGTGTGGAAAGCTGGGCGGTTGGGTGAGGTGAGTGAGAATAGCCCCTGATCTTCTGGGGCCTATTAATTTCTTACAATCTCTTTCATTTATAAGCAAAACGCGGCAGAGGAGGAATGCCGCAGGGGTGAGAGCAGTTGCCTGTCACCACTTTAGCCTGCTCTTCCCCTTCCCATTCGAGAGCCCGCAACGTACGGTATCACCAATGTGGCCCAAATTGGAGTTTCGGCATTGTTGTGACGGGGAAGGAAGAACTATAGTTTCTTCACTTAAACAGTTACTTATAGAGACACGAAGGACATAAAGCAAGAGCTTTAAGAACTCTAAAGGGTACCGTGGATAAGCAAATAACACTTTTCGATAACATTTTCGTCCTTTATTATTTCGCAGTGTTCTGTGTCTTGTGGAGAAGGTGTAAGAAGGCGATCCGTTGAATGCACTGGAGGAGAAGGCAAATGCAACTCTAGAACCCAACCTACATCAACAATCAGATGTAACCTTGGTTCCTGTCCACAGTGGAAAGTTGGACAATGGAGTCAGGTACAAACCGAAAGTTGATATAATCGTCAAGTAGCAATGACGAAGCGACGCTTTTAACAACTAGTGTGACAGTCTTTTCGTGTTATGAGCGGAATGACGTCACGATTTGGCCATTTCGTGACGTCAGCACGCCCATCACATCCTCGTTTAGCCTGCGAGCAAGCTCACCATTTGGGGGAGGCGGGAGAAGCCACGCGAGAGCCGCTTGCGAAAGGCAGCTCCGCCCCTCGCCGCTTCGCCGCTCGCTCGTGCGTTTTGTCGCTGCTCGCCATAACTGGAGCACTTGCACTCAGGCTAGTCCTCGTTTAACACGGAATTATCTTTTTTCGCCGGATATTCCAGGCAAAATCTAAAAGAAAACCATGCAGTCTGGAGTACTTAAACAAAATTCAGGATGAAAGATGAGAATTCAATGTGTCCTGACAATGCACGGTTAGAATAAGGCTTGTTTTCTACCGCAGGAAAATGTCTTTTATCACGGGTTGGTGAAATTAAGCTGGGAGATATGACATAACATGACATCTCTTTTTTCTCTCTCTCTTTTTTTTTTTTACTTCTCAATCAGTGTTCAGTGTCTTGTGGGAACGGCGTAAAATCACGCAGCGTGGATTGCAGCGGAAATAGGGGCAAATGTGATGTACAAACCAAACCCACGTCCACGGACACCTGTAACCTTGGTTCCTGCCCTGTGTGGAAAGTTGCAAACTGGGGCCGGGTAAGGATCACTCTGTATGTTCACTTTATGCAAAAAAAACCTTTTGAATGAACTTATCTACTTATCTACGAAATGCTATTACCAGGGTCTGAAAGGATATTCTCGGGATCCCGGATTAGAACGCCACTCGGGAAGTGGGATTCACCAAAATCTCCGCAGGGGTATTGCTGCCCAGTGGCGGATCTAGACTTTCAGATAAAGGGGCGGCTTCTCAAATGACATTTTTTGCTGCCCTTTGGGCCTCACTTTGGACTAAATATAAGGGGCGGCCCTCCCCTAGATCCGCCACTGATTAGGAAAGAAAACGGTTTTCAGGAAAAAGATGACAGAAGTTCGGGATACAGGTTTGTCGTGAAAAGGAGCTGGAATGTGGGCTGAGGACACGTACCCACCTCTTTGCAGACCCTGAGTTACCTCCCCTGTTTCATTTCCTCAACGTTTAGAAAACGAAAGCAGTATCTCATTCACCCACATCAACGACAACAAAAACAACAAATTTTATTGAGATTCAACATATAAGTAATTACATTATTTTCCCACCCTCAAAGAGGTTATAAACTAATCTAGGCGGGAGGAGGGGGGTGGAGGGACATATAATTTTAATACAAGGTTCATCTATTTGATGGACTGAACAACATTCAACACACACCCGTCTATCTTGGTCAGCCTACGTGACCATCACCTGAAACTGGGGGCCGAAGCTGACGTCTTTCGTGGTTTTAATCGACTTTTATCACCCTAAAACTAATCCATGTTTGCTATATAGCAAGTTGGGAGCTGGCTAGCCTCCCAGCATGCAGAGGTTTTCTTAGGACTTCGTCTCGCGTTCGTTTCGCACGTTAGTTGGGAAGCAACGCGTGACAAAGCCTTAAGAACGTCTACGTGGGAACGCGTGACAAGACCCTAAGAACGTCTGCGTCGGAAGCCAGGAGCTGTCTACTCATTAGAAAACTTTGTAAGGCGTTGTGTAATTTTTTTTTCCAGTGCTCTGTTACTTGCGGAGATGGATTTAGAAAACGGGAGGTAACATGCAGCAGATTAGATGTCAGCTGTGACGCTGGAAAGAAACCACAAGCTACATCCAGCTGTAACCCTGGCTCGTGTCCCGAATGGAAGGTCGGCGAATGGGGAAAGGTAAGTTTTACGTTGTTAGGATTGGGAAGTTTTTTTCAAACTTGCGAGCAAGCTCTTCATTCCTAATGGCGTGTAAAGCAAGCCGCGAAAGAATGCGCGTCTCCTTTCACGTACCGCTAGCGCGCTTCTCACGATATTCCCCAAATCGAGAGCTTGTCAGTCGCAGGCTAGGATTTCCCCGCTAATACAGTCAACTCTCTCAGTCTAACATCTCCCTCCTCCGCAGAGGCCTCTTTGTGTCGTAGCGAGACTGGGGAGAAAGAAAAAGAAAGCGCGCGGGGCACGACGGGAAGAGGAATGAGAGAAAAGAGGCTTTTCCCTCTTCTTATCATCCCCTGCGCGTTTTCTATATTTCGATTACGGTATTGCTAGTTTTATTGGGATATCCAGCGGGAGCATCTGCGGAGGAGAGAGCTCTAACATGGGGTCCGTCTTATAGAGACTCCACCGAACGGAGTAAAGGAAAGCAGGGACTAAATCTAGGTGTTCGTTTTAGAGAAGTGTCCGTCCTATATGGAGGTGTTCGTTAAGAGAGAGGTGACTGTACACTCTATTAATTGCGGTCGATAAGAGAAGCACGCAATCCTAATCTGCAGGTTGTTATTTCGCATGCATCGCATGTATGTAGCCAGCATTCGTTTGGACTTCCACTAAAAACGAATGGAATGCACAAAGCGCAATTTGATCATGCGCGTTTCGACCTTCTACTCCTCGTACTCTGATCAAGCTTGTTTTGACCATCTGTCACGTGAAACTTACGCAAGGCATTTGGACCTCCGATCGTTCTCGCCCGCACTCCCTAACCTTTGGTTATTACTGGTTCTATAGTAAATGTCAACTATAAATACTTCAGAGATCCTTTAGGGCTAAAAATTCAAGTTTCAAAGCATTCAGTGAATTGCTAAAAATCCATCGGTCTTGCCTTGATACATTTGTAACAAGCGTCCAAACCTTTCACCCTGTTTTAGTGTACTGTCACCTGTGGAAATGGTTTCAGACGGCGGGCCGTAGTGTGCAGCGGAGGAACAAATAAATGTGATTCTATTTCCAAACCGGAAGCCATTGCGCGGTGCAACCCTGGTACCTGCCCTACATGGACTGCAGGAGAATGGAGTAAGGTAAAAATCAAATACCAAAAGTGTACTTTGTTGCGAGTACCAGACGTGCTTGTCACCCTGCGTGACAAGCTCTCTTGCAATGCGCTGTTTGCGTCACGGCGTCTCATCTTTCTTTTCGCCTACACTTGAATCACGTTTCGTGCTCGTTGGTCTTTCCCTCACCAAGACTGACCCACTCGCCAAGAGCTGTAGAAATGTACAAGTTGCACTTAGAATCTTTCTTCCTCCTGCCCACCGTCGCCTTGCCAACACTTCACGTTGTCACTCAAAAATATGCGTCTTCTTAAGTTCACCCTGGCAACAAATTACAAATGCATCTCAGAAGTCTTAAAACAGATTTCTTCGCCTCTTCATATAAAAGTCGATCACGTATTCTATTGTCCTCAACTTTCTTCTTAGTGTTCCGTTACGTGTGGTAGTGGCAGGAAGCAACGTGAGGTCACGTGCAGCAGATCAGATGCCACGTGTGATGCGGCGAACAAACCAGCGTCTACTGCAAAGTGCGAACTTGGCGCATGCCCTAGATGGGAAATAGGGGACTGGGGTCAGGTTAGTGTGAGCGGATATCTGGAAGAGCAAGAGAAAAATAGGACAACGGCGTGATAACGTCATTTTACTACAACTTCCAGAATCGAATCCTTCAGTTTGTTGTTTTATTGTGCAAGTTAGGGCCTATTATCTTCGGTTGGTCCACGTATTTCTAGTGACTTCATTCCTCGCAAAGGGTTTTGTAACAAGTTACCAGAAGTGAAATGATTTTATTCCTCTGGAGTTTGACCTCACTAATGACGTTCCGGAGTGTCTAGACGTTGATCCGGATGTGTTCCGGACTGTTTCGCATTTCCGGACGTGAAAAGATCTCCGCCAGTGTAAAATAGCTAACTGAATAACAGAAAAGGCGAGCAAAACGTTCTGTACCGAAGCGTGTCGTCACTAGAATTATGAAGACGGTTGGGAAGTCAAAGGGCCTTTCGACGGATGTAATATAGTTGATATATCAAAATTTATACTTAGCTCTAAGGCTTGGGGGAGTAAAAGAAAAGAAATGTGTTATTCATCCCAGAACCTCTAGGTTGTTTCTTTTGCTGAGTGTTCTCAGAGCCTAGTAAGAATATAATTTATCGACCCTGGTCTATTGGCAAGGAATTATTGAGTAACACCGCCACGCTTGAACGAAGTCTGTTTATGGCCTAATTCTGGTAAAAAGTGTTCTTCATTTGAACATTAAAATTCTACAGTTGGTCAGGCTTTCTTTTAAGAAATAAATTGCTTTTCCCTTTGTAGTGCTCAGTGACCTGTGGAAGTGGAATTAAAACACGGGCTGTCCACTGCAGTGGAGTGTTCAACAAGTGCGATCCCTCAAAAAGACCCGCAAGTTCTACTAGCTGCAGTTCTGCTCCTTGTCCACGGTGGAAAGTTGATGCGTGGTCTAAGGTAGATACTATGAAAAAGAAATCGTAACTGATTGAAATGCTCTCAGGCTTTTTCGTATGAAGAAGTGTACAGATCTACTTAGGGAACTTGGGAATGAATGCAGAATCAACAAAGTAGAAGTTAGGAATCACTAAGTCTTGAGCTCTAATTATTAAGGGTTCCAACCAACACCCATCCAATAGCCTCACCTCTGACTGTATGTGTGTTGTGGTCTCATTCGCTCAGAAGACCCTTCAATGCAAACTAACCAGCCAGGCCGACCACATGCTGGCAAAGATAGACCACCACAGTAGGGACTGCGTCCCGTACTCTCTACAGACAGTGTATGGAGTTCTTATAAAGTCCCACCGGCCACGTATTTTAAATGAGCAAGGGTTTTAGTCAAGACCTTCAATTTATCGTCTTTGTCACTTCTAGCCTGAAGGAATATGGGAAGGTCTGAGAGTTAGCAGAAGTCAAGATTATTTATTTCTTAAAAAACTCCGCTTACTCTGGACTAAAATCTGTTTTAGTGTTCTGCATCTTGTGGAGAAGGAGTTAAGGAACGTCTGGTCGAATGTGTGGTGGTGGATACAAAGAGCTCTGCCTGTGACACTGGGACCAAGCCAGCTGCTCAAGCAAGCTGCAACCTGGGCCAATGCCCACGGTGGAAGATTGGAGAATGGACCGAGGTACGCACTGGAGCAAAGAAACACCCCTCCCCTCCTCTCCCCTCCCCTCCCCTCCCCTTCCCTCCCCTCCACCTGTCCGTGAGCACCATCGTTTATCTTTATGCTGTCGCAACAACTGTTCCCTTACCTTTTGACAAAGCGTTCTTAAATATTTTCGACAGATACTCTCATTCTTCTATTACTAGGCTGCCTGTCGCAGAGTTTATCTTGTTTAGTGTGCAGACTGTTCGTTCCTTTTGTTCTATTGACGCTTAATTATATTTTAAGGTTACACAATGGTGAGTTGATAGTTTAACCCTACGCCCAGAAGTGAAAGTTTTTTTCAACATCTGCGATCTTATATTTGTCGTTCTACCAATTTTGTTTCAGTGTTCAGTTACTTGCGGTAGCGGAATCAAACAAAGGAAAATAGAGTGTGTTAGCGGAGTGGACGCCTTATGTGACGAAAGAACAAAACCATTAGCGACAGGCAAGTGTGATCTTGGGCGCTGCCCTAGATGGCACACAGGGAGGTGGACTGTGGTAAGTTACTTACCTCGATATAACGAACTTCCATATAACAAAGTCCTGGGTATAACGAACAATATTCTTTGCCACAGTAATACCAATTTAACAATGGAAAAGAACCTCGATATCTCGATATAGCGAACGTGTTTTGCCAGTCCGTTGTTCCTTTCTTATATCGAGGTTCTGCTGCGTTGCCTTCGTTAACATCTTTTTCTCTGTAGGAGGGGTATATTTGCACTACCTAGAAACCCCTAGAGGTCGATTATTTTAGGAGTAACGTTGTGTGGCTAAGAGCAAATGCATCTTTCGACAATCGAGTCATTGATATATATATTTTTTTGCACACACTGTACCTTCTTAATCAGTCTAAAAAGGGTAGAGTCACACGATTTCAGCACTGATCAGCTGAACACAGAACTGAATAAGAAACGGAAATGAAAGCTCAAAAGTTTTGGCAAACACAAAAGAAGTACAGAAAAGCCCAGCCTGTTCCAGGCTCCGAGATGATCGGATCCACGAAATTTAGAAAGAGCGAACACGGAAATAACGCGGGAGGGAACTGGGGAGAGGAAGGGCGGCGGACTTTCCTTTTCCTGCCATCGCCCTCTTCTCCCATATCACGCGCTCATATTTTTGCTTGCCTTTCACTTACGCGCGCTGAGAGCCTGGAACAGGCTAAGAAAAGCCTTAATGGTACAAATAGGCAAAACTAGAGAAAATTAGGGTGGTTGGACCCAGGTAAACTTGAGAAACAGTGGCACAGAAAGTGAACCCTTTGAAAAACGTGCTCAAATATTCTTTGTCTTTAGCGATGATTGTTACAGTAAACAGGAAAAAAACTTTGCCTTGCAGAGCCCTTGGAAGGTCTAGCAGTATGTAGGGCAAAGGCAGTACCTTCATATCTTAGTTATTTTAGGACCCTAAGAATTGGATCCGGGCCCCGGAGATCGAACACGTGACCTCTCGCTCTGCAGCCCATCACTGTTGTGACCGAGATAGCCCTGTCGCGGTTAAAAGTAACTGTGGTCTTAAAATTTCCCTTGCAGTGCTCTCGCACATGCGGTAAAGGTATCAAAAGAAGAGCTGTTGGATGTTTTTCAATGACCACTCGAAAACAAATTAACGATGAAGCCTGTGAACCTAAGTTGAGACCCGCTACTCAGTCAGAATGTACCATCAAGAGCTGCATTCCGGAAGCTAGATGGCGTAAAGGCAGCTGGGGGAAGGTAAGGATATTATGCAATTATTGAATGAGGCTGAGTATGGTGTGAAGAATTATGCAGATCAAGGAGGATGTTATTAGTCGAGGTGGATGACATCCTCCTCAAACGAAAACCGAATTTAATAATTGTTTTATTATTCATTCAAAATGTTTCTAAGTTCTGAATACGATTACCCCCTCGTAGACTTCCTTCAGACCTTGTCCCTGTTTCTAGGCACGGTTTCATGATATAAAGAGATGTTTTTCCTTGAAAGTACTCCTCAGACCTCGAAAAGTATATAAAATCCATCGAGCGATATGTTTAGCGTATTCTTGTATTTCTTCCGTTCAGATTTCTTTAGACTTCAGCTATTTCGTCTTTGGATAACCTTAAACGCTATTATTTTTAGTTCACTCGTGAATAATCGGCTTCGTTTCCAACTAAATCTACCATCGATCAACCTCGTCTCCAATCAGATATACCATCGAATCGATGGTATGTTGCTCGCGTCTTCCAAATATGGGAAGCACCGGTCGGGTATTTCTTTCTTTCCCATTTTGAAAAATGAAATTGTATTTGTCGAATTTTGTTTTTAACCACTTCTGGGAGGGAAACTGTTTAAACCTTTTTGTTTATTTTTGTTGTTTTCGTTTGTTTCCGTTTTTGTTGTTTTTGTTATTTGTTTTGTCTTCGGGTTGTATTGCTAGTGTCTTAAATCGCTTTATTTTTCCCCTACTTAAACTATACCAGTGTACCCTCTCTGATGTCTCTCAATGTATGGTGGGGTGTTTCTTTTTGTTTAAAATGTTGTAGTTAAATGTTATAATTGCTACTTCCATTAGTTTCATGTTAGTTGAAGTCATGACAAAGTTGATTTATACTAATGTTTGCATTTATTAATCAATCACAGTGCTCAGTGTATTGTGGTATTGGTGAGAAGTCACGTGATGTCTGGTGCAGTGCAAAGAACGGAAAAAGAGTCCCGGATGAATATTGCGCAGGCGAGCATAAGCCTAGAATGACACGCTCCTGTAACAAGAACCGGCGCTGCGGTGAATGGGAAATCGGCTTGTGGACTGAGGTGAGTACAAAACGCTGATAAAAAGGAATCGTTGAACAGTCCTAATTAGAGAGCTTATGCAGAGGCGTTATTGAGCCACGCACATCAACCGGGAACAAGGCCTGTTCCCTTTTAACATGCCTTGACGCTATTGAATTTGTCTTGCAAAACGTCTTTACTCTGAAAGGGAGAGAAGTCCACTTCCGGTTGCCGTGCGTCGCTTAAAAACTCTAAAAGCTAAGCTTAAGCTAGCTATTCGCGCCGGCGTTTTCCTTTAAACTAGCGCATTAAACAGACAGAACTAAAACAAACTTTCTCTGTTAAATTTTCAAGTTGCTTGTAAAATTGCTTGTCACTGTCGAGGTGAATATTTACCTCGCTTCCTCACGCTGCCTTATAATGCAAACTGGCTCAGGGTGCTTACCATCACAAACCATGCTTTTGGAAATCTTCCGCACAAAAGTTAGGCCATTAAATTTGACGTTGCAGGAGAACGACCCGCTTTAAAGTGTCTCCAAATCAGCTGGAGAGACATTCAAGAAGAAACACTGATTTGCATCTTGTCAAATCACAGCACATGTTTTCTGAAGCTTTCCAAACAAATGGCGCGAACTATTTGACTTTCCAACCGGAATTTCCGGTTTTCCTTGCCTCGCCCCTGTACGGCGTCGCCCCAGGACCTCTCGGTCAAGGCATTTTGGTGACATATCCGAGACGAACAAAAACTCGCTTGGATCACGCGACCCGAAACGTATCGGCCGCGCAGAATAATGAGGCCTAGGGACTAGGC
Organism: Porites evermanni; assembly: GCA_942486025.1. NCBI lineage: Eukaryota > Metazoa > Cnidaria > Anthozoa > Scleractinia > Poritidae > Porites > Porites evermanni. Next base: position 22,226 of record CALNXI010002598.1, on the reverse strand, counting down.
AACGGTTTCCTCATATAAATTGTAAGGAATCTCAGAAGTTAGAACTTTTCTTGATTATTTTTCCAGTGTTCAAAAACGTGTGGTGACGGAACAAGAAGACGGCCTGTTAGGTGTCTTCACCAGTTAGACTACAAAGACGACACGTTCTGTGACAGCAGAACGCGGCCATCTGAACAACAGCCATGTAGCCAAAGAGCATGCCCACGTGTTCGTAGCATCTACCAATGGCAAACATCCACGTGGAGCGAGGTATGTTGAAATATTACTGACTCCTAATTCAACCAGTCAAGGAATAAGGCTTGATAGGAACCTCTTCACTTTTAACTGAAATAAGCTGTCTTAATCTTTGCCATGCCTTCAGATGAGGCACTGTTTAAATATACATTTAGTGTCCGATAATTTCTCGTTATTTTCTTTCTTTCTGTCAACGATGCAAAGTTGGCACAATAAATAAACACAGTAGTTTAACACCTGGCATCAGCTGCATATTCTCCGCTTTTTTCATTCCCTGCTTCCGTTAATAATGAAAATTAAATCACTACTCCTTTATGTTCTAGGTAATGAAGATAATTATTTGAATGTTAATTATCTAATAGAATATTTTGTGAAGTTAACCTGATATGTTGTATATACCTCCAGTTGTAATTTTAGTCTTTTTCAAATAGCAAAATCCCCTGTTCTTGAATTTATATGTAAGGTGTTTCTTTATGTATGTTTTTGTATTTCTTTTCTTTTCTTCTTTCTTATGTAATTTAATAACGTCTTTATTTAAAGTCTTGTCCTGCCTAGATTAGCGTTATAGCTATTTGCAGGACATAAAGTATTGCAAACTTTATATTTCTTTAAATAAATACATTGTTGTTGTTGTTGTTTGTTGGAGAATTTGTTTAGAAGTTTGTTTTCTGATTACTTTCAATCTTCTCGTGATCAAAATGAATGCTAAAGCAATAAGAAGTCACAACCGCTTTTAAGACGATGTTATCTTACCTAACAATTATATGTCAATTTTCAACTTGTTTTCTCACACATCTTAGTGCTCCAGTTCCTGTGGGTACGGTCAAAAGTCACGTGATATTTGGTGTGTTGATCTTTCGAGACAAAACGTCAGCGACGCACTTTGTAACCCGGAATCCAAACCAGAAAGTTCTGCTGCTTGTTATGGTTCGAAATGTTCCTCACAATGGAAACACGGTGATTGGTCACCGGTAAGTCGACTCCTAGTCTGCTGCACAGCCGTTTTTAGTGTCGTCACGTAACACTCCTCCCCACAAGATATAGGAGAGATAGGATTAGGGATTTTACAAGACGAAATTTCGTTTTTTTGTGAATTTTTACTTATCTCACTTTTGGAAATGGAAGGCCTAACTACAGTTATTCAAGGCTTGTTGTTATATTGGGTGGTTTAGGCTCCAACAGTCCATAATGCAATGGGAGGCAACAACGACCCAGGCTCAAACTCAACCTCTAAAAGGCCTACAGAGGTACAGTTTGAGAAAATTGACTAGAGCTTTCTTAGTTCTGATTAAAACCTGCTCGTGTGATACCGTAAACTGTGTAAGACGTGAGGGGTTTTAAGAGGGTTTATACGACGGTACGGAGGGGTTTATATCCGAGAGGGGCTTATAAACAAGATAGAAAAAGCGCTTCAAAGCGAACTATTAGCTGTATAGCATCGCTGATCAAAATACGTTTTACATGTACTGGTTTTTATTAAGCTTCAAAACGTCACAATAAATCGAATCCAGGGGGGGGCTTATAATCGGAGTTAGAGGGGAGCTTATATAGCCGGAGGGGCTTATTATCGGATGTATTTTTTGTTGTTGTTTACAGGTAGATGGGCCTAGTTAGGTGGGTTTGTTAGTGGGGCGTGGGCTTATGGACTGCTGTTTACGGTATCAGCAACACCTTTTGTAATTATCTACTGTTAACTTCTTAACGGTCTGATATTCTTGTCTCGCAGTGCTCAAGGACGTGTGCACGTGGCTATCAGTACAGAGTAGTAGAGTGTGTTGGTAATACTGATTGTGACAAACGGACCAAGCCTCCTGTATGGCGGCCATGCAACAGGGGAGAATGTGGCAGCTTTCTCTTCTGGACAGTGGAAAAATGGTCTAAGGTAATGGAGTATAATGAAACTAAGCGTGGAGGCAGCGTGACCGCACGTTTAGAGCGCTGGACTTGTAATCTGCAGGCCCCGCATGCAAGTCTGGCCCTCACCGCCAGCTGGTTTTGTTTTCGGTAGGCCCGAATTCGATTCCTCGGCCACACTTGTGAAATAATTAACTGGTTCGTCTCCTACCAGTTGTGATTCTTAACATTGCTGTGTTCCATTTGAATTATTTGTGTCATTGTCTCTGGGCCATAAGGGGAAAAGATAATTTTTTTTTTAAAGCAGTTAGGAAATAGCGTGAATTTCAGCACACTCCTGGGAGAGAGAGAAAAATTTCCAAGTAGTCTCCATTGGTTCCTCTTTTTCCGGGGGTACAGCAACCAACTCTGTGTTCTGAGATGCCATGGAGTCGATGTCGTGAGCATTGAAGTATTGTTTGTCCCGAGCAAGTGGCATTACAAAAATATAACAATTGCACTTTTCTCAATGTCGCTATATGTTTTAGGGATCGAAAAGTGACGAGAGCTTTCTCCCTTTATACTACTACATGAGAAATTTCTGTAATCTGTTTGGCTTAGAGCAGTTGTATTTCTGCTTAATTTGAAATACCTACATGTGAAAATTACAAACCTTTGGCGGGTAGTAGTATATACAAATAATAGTAAGATTTTTAGGTAATATTTGGTGTAAATACCACTCGTGATATTTCAAAATTGTCTCAAATTTCACTCACCTGATGGCTCGGAAATTACGCATAACAATTTTGAAATATCACTCGAGGTATTTATGCCAAATATCACTACAAATCATGCTATTACCTATACTAATCAATCTAACACCGGTTTTATTTCACCCGATTTTCCGATGAGACAAAGAAACAAACCAACTCTCTAACGAAATTTAGATAGAGTGACACTTGACAGGTCCAAGGACCGATAAACCCGTGGCGTTCTTATTGTCTTTTTCTTGGCCAAAGGCCATTTTGTTGTTTGCAAGTGCACCTCCTTAAATATGTCGGTTTTTTCAGTTGGCGAGGTTTGATTTCAAAGTAACACTATCGAAAACTGAAATGAGAACTTGTTTATTTCTATAGTGCTCTGTCAGTTGTGGTCATGGAGTGATGAGAAGACTTGTAAAGTGCTTCGCAAGAAACGGAAGTTACATTGATGACTCTTTCTGCACAACGCCAACATCAAGGAAACCAGAAGACACGCGCTCATGTCAGATGAAAGCATGTAAGTACAGTAAAACGTCTCTACCCCAAGATAGGTACGCAATGCGTGCAAATACACATGGCAAATGTAGGCACGTAATATGTGCACGCATGCACAAAAAAATAAACTGACGCAACGCAAGTTGACAAATGCTCTGGTCAAAACGTGAAAAATGTGACAATGTCGAGGTTAAGTAATTTCATTTTATTTCCTTCGTCTTAAGGTCCACCAAAAACTTGCAAAGACATCCAGTTGATTAGCGGATTACAGAATGACGGTGAACAGTCACTGAATGTTCAAGGAAGAGAACTTCAGGTATGATAATCTTAAAACATAACAAATCCTTTGTTACCTATGAAATGCACTGTCGAGCTTCTATTAACGGTCAACCCCCGATTTCTGTAACTGTAGCAAAGCTGCGCCATGCCGATCGCGAAAGGAAGGGAACACACATCAGATAGGTTATGTGTTACGGATTAATTTAGGTTTCTGGGAAACTCCCCACCTACCCCTCCCCTAAGTCAACATTAACACTTACTTCTCACTTAGGGCAAAATGTTGGGTTAGGGGAGGGGCAGGTAGGCAGTTTCCCAGAAACCTAAATTTGGTGCAGTGTGAAAAGGTATTCGGACCGTAGCGGAAGTGAATAAATAGGAGCGAGGACTGGAATCTATTGAGACGGAAGTAAACCAAACCCTCTCAGCCAATCCGCTCCGGCGAGATGTTTGATATGTATGAACGACTTGTTCCAGTTCTGTTCACAATATACCGAATAGCTTTTCGTGTCGCCACGAAAACTATCCGAGACAGTGTGAACGTAACTTTAACTCTATGTCTACTCATGATCGGATAGCTCTTGCGCCGGCACGTAAGCCGTATCGGATAGAGCTTCCGTTTACACATGAGAACAGTGATTAAAGGGAGGTTTTTGTAACAGAGCAAAACTGCGCCGCGTCGATCTTGAAAGTGGATCGTCACTTATCGCATGGGTTTCCGCACCACTCTTTGACGCAGTGTGAACAGATGTCCATACTATAGCGGATAGCTTATTACGCCGACAGGAGACAAAGAACCTCGTTTCATCCTTTCTACAATGGCCACCTCCCTACATTTATTATTTACCTCTGTCACCATAGTAGCGGTCGCTGTTGAGAAGATTTTCGACTTAAAATGAAACGTTGAACGACCGCTCGTGCTCTACGTTAACCGCCAACACGAGCTCGCGCGTCTTTGGCAACCATTTTATAAAGGAAATAAATTATAAGCACTTGGGAATTTTAAGAGCACTTTAAGGGCCGCCTTGGCTAGTACTTCTCTAGCTCTTCTCCTGGTTCCTCTGCATGCCCTTGTGGCTCAAGAAAAATGTACTCGAGAAGTATTTTATAGAAATATACATCATGTTTCTTTCAGGTGTACTGTCACGCAATGATGTCACAAGAGCCTAAAGAGTACATTACTCTCAGAACAGGCCCTGCTAATAACTTTGCAGAAATTTACCCCAAAAGGTAATATTATCGTCCTAGCTGTCGGCTTATAAGCCCAGTTGATTGGGTACCAGACAATAGTGAGCTCACGCAACAGGACAGCAGAAGGAAAAGTGAGAGCAAAACGTTTTTGTTTGTGACAAACGTGACAGATGTCGCGATCGTCACTTAAAATTACTGTGTTCTGGTCTTTTACCAAAAGATCTGTTTAATGGAAGGTGAAGTTTGGTGGAAAATTTTCAAACAGAATCATTGTCGCGCTTGTTAGGTTTGCCGTTTTTTTCCCGTGCCGTCTTATTGTTAAGTTAAGTTCATAGGATCATGAGACTAGATTGGGGACGTGAGCAAATCTCGTACAAGAGATCAGGGTATGAGAATAGACGTGAGTGTCTAATGCGGCGGATCTTTCTCCGATGATCTCTTTTCAATCTTCTTTTTTTGTTTATGTCTGTACTTTTTACATCTCTTTAATACGCTTTTCATGGGGTAAAAACAACAGACACAAGATAATTAAGCCAAGTTAATTAAGCCTCTTGTTTACTCCTGTTTCCTAGATTACGTAATGCATGGCAGTGTCCGGGAAATGGTTCGCACTTTGAAGAATGTGATTGCGAGGATGAAGACTATCAGCAGTCGGGCGCCTCCTATTATTCAAAAATCAGAATAGATTTGTCAGCAATGAAAATAATTCGTAAGTACACAGGCCACATACTTATCAGATTCAAAATATTTAGAAGTATTTTGAGCGTAGATACTGAGAGAATTGCCACAGAGGTTAATTTGACTAAGCGCAAAAGTGGAATTCATCATTTTCACATCTCCCGTAATACACCCCGTTTGCCCCGCAAAGTTTTGCATAACCTTGGTTTTTCATTTCTCCTGGGTATTGCAGTTGTCCCAGGAAAAATTAAAGACAGTAGGGACAAGATTCATTATGGGAGATGTGCAAATGTGGAATGCCGAATTCTTAACAGATGAAATGCCTGAAACCAGCCCTTAGTACTGAGGGATTGTGGGTAACTTTCTACGACTATCTGCCCTGAATCGCATCACGTGACATTGCTTTGAAAGATGCTACAGACGTGTCGTAAGATGCTCAAGACGTGTCGCCCCACGGCTTATGTTTAAGCTGTGGGGTTTATTTATTCCAAACACATTTGAGAAGGGGGCTTATTTAAGAGGGGGCGGGGGGCGGGGGACTTATTTAATTAAGCAAAGATAATGGTATCAATTTACCATAAAGAACTATAATATAGTGGAAATGGCCAAGTACAAGAGTACAAGTTGAAGGTCATGCAGCCGACGATCAAAAACAAATCCTTAACTTCCAGTTGCTAGATCAGTCCACACGAAGTTTTACAGTCGTGATTGATTGATACAGTCTATCATTTAGTAGTGAAGAATAATAAGGAGGAGGAGAGGGGGCTTATTAAACTCCCTCCCTGAAAATGGGAAAGGCTTATTTGAGAGGAGGGCTTAACAGAGGATTTACGGTAAAAACTATAATTCCGCGGAAGTCCCTGACATCAGAAATATAAACGCTTACAGGGGTAAATCTTCTTCTCTTTAGCGGAAGATAAAGAGTTTGCATCGACAAGAGGGTTAAATCCCCCGGCATACGGGACAGCAGGGGATTGTTACAGTGCCCAGGGAAGATGCCCACAGGTATGAAATAAAATTATAAAACAATAATAGTTATTAACAAAAACTTTTGAAATATGAGTTTTATTCGGACGAGGTTCACGTATAGTAAGTTTGTCTAGCATAAATAAACACTTAATGACTGGTTTCGAGGGAAACAAAATTAACTGTTTCCCGAGGGACCAGTCTTTAAGTGATTTGTTATATAGCTGGAAATTTTGAACCTGGAAATTCATTAAACCTCGCTGTAACGGCAGTTGCCGGTCAACATTAGCGGGCAACAGTGCACTGTTACCCCCTGATGTCATAGATTTTGCAATGTTGCCCGCTCATATTTTGACGGAAAACAGTCTCATTGTTAGATGTCATGTGACCTCGAAGTAACCAATAAGAAAGCTCAGTTATATTTGTTGCCTCATGATTTCGATAGGATAAAAAATTGTTTCAAATTTTATTTTTACAATTTTAAACAAGACAGTTTCTAGAATCTGAAATATCCGTTTAGGTAACGGAAGATTTTTTCCCGAAAATCGCATTGTTGGCCGCTAATTTCGACCTATAAGTAAATGTAAAATCGCTCCCAACATTACTTACACCGTTCGATGAACTAGTATTTGTAACTGAAGAAAACTCGTCTTTGTAAATGGCTATAACACTTTAAAAGTTAATTCAAATGTGAGCCATGATTAAACCTCATAGAGATAACTAGGTTCAGGGTACGGCACTGGTTTACCTCACTTCTGACACCATAAGGTGGTATGACCCGAGAAGACACGACACCCACAAAAAGCATGCGCCAGGTTTAACCGCTGACCTAGATGTGAACTGCATATGCTAATCAGGGTGCCTTATTCAGTTTCTTGTTATTAGTGAACTTACGCGACAGGACAAGAGAGGGAAGAAGACAGCAAACCTTGTGTGATAAGCGTGACAATAATTTTCTTTGGAATAACTTTTTGCCAAACTTCACCTTCCTTTAAACAGAACTTTTTGTAAAAGACCAGAAAACATTAATGTTAAGTGAAGATCCCGACAAAACACGTAAGTAATAGCNTGCGCCAGGTTTAACCGCTGACCTAGATGTGAACTGCATATGCTAATCAGGGTGCCTTATTCAGTTTCTTGTTATTAGTGAACTTACGCGACAGGACAAGAGAGGGAAGAAGACAGCAAACCTTGTGTGATAAGCGTGACAATAATTTTCTTTGGAATAACTTTTTGCCAAACTTCACCTTCCTTTAAACAGAACTTTTTGTAAAAGACCAGAAAACATTAATGTTAAGTGAAGATCCCGACAAAACACGTAAGTAATAGCCCTGTCGCGTTTGTGACACACAAGCTTTGTGATGTCCTCTTCTTCCTGCCGTAATGTTGCGTAAACTCACTACTGTTTGTGGCTGAACCCTAGAGAGGAATGGCACAGGACGTGAGAGAACTGGGTCACATCCCTTGCCCACGAACTGCGCGCGCGTGGCCTCTTGATACTCCCTTCCTTTGCATCGAAAATGATTTTAGATGTTGTGAAAAGTTTGTGGCTTATGTTTAAAAAAAAGTTGCTGACAGAGCCATGGTAGTTACAGAAGAACACAATGCATTACTTGTTATATTCATGCTTTATTAGAGTCATACAATCCACCATGTTCCAGCGGCAGCCGTAAGTACCGAGCGGAGGAGCGCGGGCTCATTTCCCGAACAGCGGCTGGTAATCGAGCCTACCTTGAGAATTGACACGTGGTCTTGTCTTTTTTAGGGTCGATTTAGCATCAATTTAAAAGAAACTGGCATCAGATTAACCTCGAAGGTCATGTGGGGATCAACAGGCCAGGCATATTCGCAAGTTATCTACAGATATCCGGTGAGTGCTTTGTACATCATGTAACATAACTAATTGACAAATACTCGGGCATCAAGTACTTGTTAACCCTGCCAGCAGAACCTTTCTGTCGCTTGCTCGGTTTTGGCGTGCCCAAGAAAGACTCTGAATGAATCGAGGAAGATCTTTGTTAAGCATGCGTTGCATGTCGCTAGGATACATTTTCCAACCCTGGCCTAATAGCCTTGTGCTTGTTACAGGAGAATCAATTTGACGAAAGAAAACAAGGTTGAATAGTCAGGAAGTTCGGGTTGCGGTGACTTCTTAATGGCCTGTGTTTAGATTCCCCCCCCCCCCCCCCCCCAATCCCCTACATGATGTAGTGATCTACAAGTAACTGCCAATCAAATCATTTTCCACACATTCCGAGAAAAATCACGTGGCCTCCATACACGATTAGCAACGGTGAATCACAGACGCCCATTCTCCGATTTTTCCTGAGGTTAGGGGAGTCTGTACACAGGCTACTTCTCAAAGGCTTAACGCGGTTCAGGAAGAGCCTCCTTTTCTACTTCTCTATCAAGAAGAAGACAAAAGAAGACTCTTCTCGAAGGGTGTTACTTGTTAGTTTTCACGTTTCAACCCCTGATGAAACGTTACTGCTTTTATGGGTCCAACAATTCGAACATACCATCCTCAAGGCAGCCATTCTCAGTTGATGCCTTCCACGTCAGTAATCTGAAAACCTTTTCTTTCTCGTGTGTCAAAAATTATTCAAATATATATTTTTTATCTCTTTTAAGGAAGGACAACAAGTTATAGGCAAATGCGGAGGAAGATGTGGTATCTGTAGACCTGAAAATGATGTAGGGCTTAAAATTGAACTCGTAGAAGGTAAGTCTTGGATATTTTCTTATTGGCTGTCTCTAGGATTCGGAAGGCAAGGTAAACAGAGTGGAGCAACAAAAAGGGCGAAGTAAAGCGGCTAGAACACTTAGCAGGGGGAACGGTGACCCTCTCTGCAATTTTCTCTTGCTCTCCCTATTACTCTCGCTCAGCTTCCCTATTCGACACTTTACAATTCAATTCAATTCAATTCAATTTTATTATTCACACTTTATAAAATATTTACATTATATATAGCAAGGTAGGAATACACTAATAAAGGAGAAGAAGAAGGAAAAAAAAAAAGAAAATTAATGGCTTGGGTAGAAGTGTACGGTGGTCAGAGGAGCTTAGCTTTCGAGCTAACCACCGCTATAAAAACAAACAAACGAGAAGGAGACCGGACCGATTTGGCTTTGGAAAAATCCTCTGGGATGCTAGGGAGCTTAAGCAACAACGACGACGACCGCAACGNTTTGTTAACATGTCCTGCTGTTGGGCAAGATAAACTTTCCAACCCCCGGCTGAACTGCTGGTTTGTGTTAAGGAAAACCCCCTTTTTAGACAAAAAAAAAAGGG
>CALNXI010002598.1:0-10000 GCA_942486025.1 Porites evermanni | reverse complement strand
ACTAATTCCCCATTTGCTTTTCTTTTCCTATTGCAGATGAGAGCTGAGATTTGGTGTTCTTAGGAATTTTACAATGGGTGTATATATTTCTACTGATAGGCATTTTGAAATTATAGTCCCGGCAGAGGTAACAGAGAGAGTGTATTTAACTTTGGTAGTGGGATCTAGGAAAAAAACTAAATATGGAAACGATGTCTGAAACTCTGTCAATTGAAAACGGTAGGATTGTCACTGTAAAACCTTTTTCTTATACTATATACAGTAAGAAGGTTAGTTGAAGAAAGAAACCAAGTTATACATAGATTTATTATATGGCTGGCTGCATGAGTGGGCAAGATGACGCGTATCCTGTTTTGAACGGCTACCCGAGCGGGTAATATTGACCTATCGTGCCAAGGTGAGGTCGCTAGGTGTGTATGTTTTGGTCGTGTAATAAATCCTTTATTGACCAAGCTAGTTGGGTTAAGATGCAGTTTTATAAGAATTGTTTTATTATTTATTTTTTTGACGTTGTTGCGTTTTAATAAGTGAGCCTCGACTTTGTGTCGGCCCCGGATTCTGTCCACAATAAAGGAAAAAGGACTTGCCATTATGCAGCCATCTCAACTTCACGCTTGGTCAATTTCGCATATATATTGCCTTCAACCATTTGATAGCACCGTGTTTTTTAGGTATCTTTTTGCTTCTTCAAAAGCGGCTATTGATCTGAATAATGAATCATTTTCTACTTTTCATATTCTCCTACCCTGACTAAAATTTTGCCCCATCTGAGGGAATCAAGATTCCGGAATCCGAGAACTTTTTGCCTGTGGAATCTAGAATTCTGGGCCCAATTGTTCGAAGGTCGATTAGCGCTAATCCAGGGAAATATTTTAATCTGGTTTTCTTTTTCTGTTGTTTAAAAGCATTTTATCGGATAATTTTCCCTATTGTTTTTAGGACATCAAGTATTCAAATTGTAGACAAAAAGAATTAAACTGAATTTGCTTTTAAAGCTATCATTTCTGAATTCAAATTTCACACTAACCCCGGGTTATCTTAACCCAGCTTCGAACAACCCGGCCCTGGGCTGTGGAATCTGGAATACAGCTCAAGGAATCCGGATACCACTAACCCTGGAATTCGGGATCCAAGTTCCACTGACAAAGAAGTTGGAATCCAGTACCTAAAATCCGGAATTCCACGGCATGTAATCCAGAGTCCAAGGCTGTCTTGGATTCCCTTGAATGAGGCAAAAAATTATTCATTTAAAGTGCAGCTATTAACATAATCCATTTTATAGTTTATAACAAAACTGTAACACATGATCAAAAAGTATTTTTAATGCATTTCTCACTATATACAAGAGCGTATCTGCTGCAGAGGAACATTTTAAGATTTTCCTCGAAAAGATTGAAAAATTCAAGAAAAAAAGTTGAAAAACTCTTACATAACATTATTGGTATTACTCAAATTTTGAAATTATTTAATTTACTTCGGCGAGCTGCCATTGAAGATATTTACCCTAATTGCACCTTTTACTTTGGAAATTAGTTATATTTCTCCTTATTGCTGGTTTTCACTGTCGCGCCATCAAAAAATGAAAAGTCCAGAATCTGGGAAGAAGGAGGTAATTATGCGAAGACCCTCGCCTAGATTCATGTCGGTACAACTTTTCTCATTACAGATATTGAGAGAAAATATTAAATTAAATTTATAGAGCTTTGTATGGAGATGTCATGGTGGTGACCATCCGGATAGGCACGAACATGGTGGCCGGAAACCAGCAGAAACATTTGTCACTGGGTTTTGCTAAGAAAGAGTGATTTCATCTCTAGAGGATCTCATAAATTTAAACTTTTTCTAATACAAGGATTGTTCAAATTGCAAAATCCCCCAAAATTAGTCACTTAATAAGCCTACATAACAGCTCTGTCGGCCGCCAGGTAAATGCTGCGTCGCGCAAAAGCTTGGAATTCAAGCCTACTCTATCACATAACGAAAGAACGCTTTCGAAGTGAAAATTTGTAAAAATACAATTATTTGGCTGCTCTAATACTTCATGAAAGTAAAAACTCAGGACGATCGAAAACTTTTTTAATATAGTTTTCATTTTGATAAAGTCATGTGAAAACCAGCAATGAAATCAAACCCGTTCCCAGGGCACTCTCTTTTCCGTCGGGGAAGAAAAAGAACTCTAGGGACAAGGTTGCAATGAATAACGGTGAAATAACCCTATCATGGTATTAATTTTGTTGGGTTTCGTTTTTATTTCATCGCTAGAATTCGAGTTGATAGAGAAGGGAATAATTACGATGACTATTGACATTTTGGTTCCTGTCATTTGTTGCTTGGAAATTTCCGTCGCTTTTAGAGGCCTTTTTTTTTTATATTTTGACAGTCCTTATCTTTTTAATGGTGAGGTTGTTTTTGGCCCTCAAAACAGTCCACATCTTCTTTGCTTTACGCAAAATTTCGTTGCTTCGCTTTTAGCTAAAGAATTTGAAAAATTTTTTGCGAATAATGCGCACATAAATAGTTAGCCCCCGCCAAAGGTACGTCACGCAATCGTCTTCTAGTTCTTGAGGAGGGATTGAGTGACAAAATCCAAAGAACGTCTAGTAGAAGAATATTGCAAAAAATATATATGTGTGGATTAAAAGTTGCAACAGTATTTCTTGTTTGTCTGTAAATATTTCAGAAGTTGTATAGATTTCAACTTATAGATTAGAGTTAGCTGCAAATGAAGGAATTCTATATTTATTATTGAGCTAATTAAATAATTTTATTTTTGCCAAAATAAATTACAGCCATGCTCATATCAACTGATTTTATAAAGCAATTTAATGATAGAAAAAAAAGGTTTTAAGTTTAAAATATATAAGGCCGATATCTTAGGTGAAACAAGCCGACACAAATGTAAAGATTTTTATAAATATACACATATACAACTGGAAAGTATTTATTTATACTAGCTGGCCTCGTTTTTGAGACTTGCTAGTTAGTCGACTGTACAGAGTTAAAATATATTATATGAAAATAAAGTTACAGCTGAAATGTAACTTGTTGAACTGCATTTTTTATCATCTCTAGTGTGATTGATTGTAATAGGCCATTTCCGAGCGAGGCTAAGTGCTGTTATTTATTCTTAGCAGTTAGCAGCAACAACAGAGGTTTTGCACTTAGCCTCGTTTTGAAAGTGAGAGTTTTGGAACTCGAAATTTGACGTCAGAAGACTCAACCCCCAAGAAGCCTGGGTACGAACGCTTCGCAGAGAGAATTTTCATTTTTGTGTTTGGGTCAAGTGCCGGAAAAGGAAATACGTCATAGACCATAGACTTCTCCTTCCCTCCTTCTCCTAGAGGGATATATTCTGCTACACAGCCGTTTTTAGTGTCGTCACGCAACGCTCCTCCCTTGTGGGGAGGAGCGTTGCGTGACGACACTACAAACGGCTGTGTAGCAGAGTATTGGGGATATTGGAAACCCTTCATTCGGATAATTTACAGGTGAAAAAACAACAAAAATCAGCTCCGTTGACATAGGCGGACATTTCACTCGTTTCAAGAGTAAGAACTACAGCTGGAACTAGACGAAATAATAGCTAAAAACATGGCAAAAACAGCAAGAAGACAACTCGGAGGGCGACATCTGCTATTTGGAGAATATTTGCGGAGCTGGACAAACCTAAATGACACTATCGAAGATGAACTTAACATCGATTCAGGTAAGCTTGCTTTTGCTATGCTTTTAAACTAGGAATTATTTTGAATAAATAATAATTGCTATTATTATTCATTCAAAATATTTCCCCGATTCTGATTGGCTAAAAGCACACGTTTAATTCACCATAACCAGTTACTGATGACCAAATTTGGAAGAATTTTGTGTTTAGCGAGGAAATGACGTCAAAAAGCAGCGTTCTTGCAGGTTAATGCACCGTTAACCGAGAAGACCTGGGAACGAGGTTGAGTTGTTTGGGTTGTGAATTTAAAAAATGGCAGACATTTCACTCGTTTCAAGAGTAAGAACTAGGCGAAAAAATAGCTAAAAACATGGCAAGAACAGTAAGAAGACAACTCCAAGGGCGACATCTGCTATTTGGAGAATATTTGCGGAGCTGAACAACCCTAAACGTGTACTATCGAAGATGAACTTAACGTCGATGGATCGATGGAGGTAAGCATGCTTTAGCCATGTTTTTAATCTAGGATGTATTTTGAATGAATAATAAAACTATTATTGAATTCGGCTTTCCTATCATATGAAGAATTATGGCGATCTCGGAGGGTGTTATCCGCCTCGGCTTACGGCCTCGACGGATAACACCCAACTCGATCTCCATAATTCTTCATAAGATACTCAGCCTCATTCATTAATTGTTAAATTAAAATCATCCTCATGGTTCACTAAATCACCCTGAACTTCTCTAGCTTGGCAACATAGTCTGCGACCGAAATTACAAAGGTAAACTTCGAAAGCACTTACTAATACCCGATTACTGCTAGTAAATACTGAATTGTATAATAGATAGCTTGCAGAACAAGCGTCATTTGTTCGCGTTTTTAAGTTTTCCGTGTTTCCACGGCTGTATTCTTTCTGGGAAAAATAAGAGATTTTAACGGACGTAATAAGAGAGATTTTGTTTCAGCCGTAAAGCAGAAACAATTAGGTGGTTTGTTTGATAAGCTGTCTCTAATAAAACAGAGCCAATTAATCAGGCAGTGGAGGTTCAGATTTTACACAAAGCGCGAAGTTTCAGCAAAAGCTAAATATTGATAAGTAAGTTACAATCCCACTGCTTTACGGTTTAAGTAAAATCACTCTTATCCGTTTCTTTAAAAAAAACAATAGCGTTTTAATAGTCCTTGCTAATAACTGCTTTCTAACGTTCCCAAGTCGGTAACATGCTTAATTCGCAGGCACCGAATGTTGGCCCGCAATGAATATCTTTTGTTGATGTTCTTAATAAGTACATTCCTTTCTAATGGATTTCACACTTCATAGTCGAAAACAACCTCCCACGCATAATTTATAAGGGTGTTCATTGTGTTCTAAACTCGGCATTGTATTGTTTGTGAGGAGAATCGATTGGTTTTGTAAATATTTGATCTTTAACGATGAAAAAGAACCTATTAGCCGAGAGAACACAACTAGAATATTGGCAAAGACGAGTATTAAGACAGCCCTGACAAAAAAGAAAACTTATTTTGCCTAAAACGAACTATGGGGAAAATATCAGCTAATCGAATTAAACTTGAATAACTGGTATAAATTTACGGAGAAACCAGTGTTACAGGCTTTTAAGCCAATCAAAATATTGATTACCTTAATGTCACAGGCAACCAAGAAGACTTCAAATGCCAAGCAGCTGCAAGAAAATAATAAGAGTTCACAGTTAACAAGGAAAAGAATACTTTAAATATATAAACCATCGATAATATTCTTGATTCACAATTGTGAAAGGTAGACCTATAAAACAGCCTTTGCCTCCCATCAATGATTTCAAAGTCTCCTGGGAAACATCACGTGATCTCTTTTGGCCAGTTCGCATAAAACTGCCGAAAGTCTAGATAACTGCAGTCAAGTCTAAAGCTTGCCGTGATTATCCAGCCGTGTTTTCCAGTCGCGCACAATATGAAGATTCTATTTGCCTCTGCCGCTGTACTGGCTTGCATATCCGTAGGTAGGTCTCCTCTCTGTTTGCAGAAAGTTTCGTTCGTAAGTACATTGCGACTGGACTTTGGATTTTGCAGAGCTCCCTTGCATCTGCACTGATAAATGGGATAAAACAAGCGCGCATCCATTCCGAATTCACGAATTTTTCCTTGGGCGACATAAGTAAAGAATCACAATAATGATCTATTTTGAGTGTTTTCTTTGCAATGATAAGACACAGCTTTTGAACCGTACAACTTCACTTTCCAATAGACAGTATAAGTATGTTTTACCTAAAATTTTCGGAAATCTGAACACTTTTTTATTTGGAAGCTTAATTCTTTTCAGCGTGAGGGAGCTTCTAAATAGACTCGATTTCATAAAATAGAGGTTTGAACAAATTTGTCGTATATAAATCCAGATAGCCCGGCTTAACCCTGTGTGCAAATAGATGGTCGTCGGACAGGATTTCAATGATTGACCTTAAGCTTTGGGATTTTTATTGTTTTAGCGTCGTCCCACCCCCAAAACTGAGGTTTTCGAAGAGGCGCTTTTTCTCCGGCGTAAAAGTTCAGTTATTGGTAGTTTTTGACCATATTGAAATTGACTTTCGGTAAACAAAAAATTCTGTGATAAACCTTACTGGATCTTACGCTACCTTCATCGTAATTAATGGAAACCGTTTTGTTTACGGTTGCGGTCCAAAATAAATGGAAGACTCAGTTTCTGTGCTTTTCAACTTGTTAGTACAGTTTCCACTGGATCTTGCTGGTAACTTTTTTTTCTATTCTTTGGCATCTTTAATTTCGGACGCACTATTTGCGGAGGGCAGGAAAATCAGGACAAAAATTTTTTTTCACATAAGCAAGGCAAGTTTGTTGGCCCGTTCGGTAACCAAGGACTTAGCGGCGGAAATATCGTGAGGTGTTTTTTTTGTGATGTTAATTATAAAACAGTTCATTACATTAGAACTCCATAAAATCCAGAAGTTTGAATGATCCTTGATGAATTGTTGACCCGGAGTAAAGGACGAACTCATGTACCGGCTGGAATCAGGCGTTTAGAGTTCTGCTTTCCCAGCTTGAATTTACGTAGTACAATCTAAGCGTGAATTTACTGTTTGCTTTCTGAAATTAAGTTCATGAATGGGACAAATTTTGCTTAGCTTTAATTAAGCTCTTGGGATTTATATAATTGAACGCCTCTACCACGTTTCTCCTGTATTTTGTAGCACTTGTGACTCGTATACAAAACACCTCAATTTAGCAAGGAAAAGACATCTTTCAAACTTCACCCAAACAAGCGCGATTCATTATACAGGCTAGAAAGTTTGTAGACAAAATAATGCTCAAAAAATTTTCTCTTCACAAAACGGCTGTACTTCCTTGCTTCCGTCGAAGTAACTCCTGGAACGATTCAACGGTTGCTTTTCGAGAAAGCTTTTTCCCACCAAATAAAGCCAGGCAAATGCCCAGCGCAGCTTAACTACAAAACCTGGTCGCCAATTGGTTATCACTCTTTCTTTAACTGAAAAGAGGGCAGTGTATCCTGTGTTTTGTTGTCTGAAAACTCTGATCTTGGCATTGGAAACAAAAACTCGCGTACTGTTCGATCGCGAATTATTGTAAGACGTCTTGTAAGCGACGTTTTGGGCAGTTTTCCTTCCTTTAGGACAGATGATGACCAGAAAACGATAGGACTAGTGATAAAAAAGAGAGCTGCGAAGTATCAGCGAAAATCTTTTGTCTTCAATTTTCACCCGGCTCCGTTGCTTACTGGAAACTACAGCACTCTAGGCCAGCTAATCCTGCCAGCCACTCAGGCGGACTACAGCGAAAAGGGCGTATGCCGCGGAGTTTGTACGGAAACTCCAATTTCACTCCTAGACCAAGTTACGGACAGAGATGTTGGTTGCTTACCAGTAACAAAAAGAGAGTTCCGGTTCCGGAAAATCCAGTTGGAAAGTAAATGAAACACTGTTTTTCGTTTCATCCAGTTGGAAATTTCCGGGAGCAACAGAATTTCTGAATAGGTAGTCCTGTTTTTCCGTTCGGAATGTTCCAGATGGAAATTCTTGTTCCATTTCTTCAAAGCTATTTTTGATAACAGTTTCAGGCCTTCCATGAATGGCGGCCGTTTTTCGGATAATGGAACTGATTTTTGCAAATGGTAAACGCGATTTCGGAACGAAAATTTACCGCGGTCCTAAATTTTGCTTCCCATTTGCCCAAACCGTGCACCGACTGGTTTGCTTATGAAAAGGCTAAGCCGGCAACCGTTATTTCCCAGTCGAACTTTTAAATCCATGGAGGAAATCCTATTCTGCCTTTTTGGCAGAATTTTTCATGGCAGTATTCATTTTTATGGATTCAAAAAAGAGGGATTGGACTTTAAGGAATGGAACTGATTGGTTTCTTGGAAAACGAGGATCGGGGATCTTTTTGGGGGAAGGGAGGGGGGGGTGTGTTTTTATTGATTGAACAATAAACATGCATTTTGTCTGGCTGAAATTTGACCCTTATCCTCGATCCTAGATCTCGGTTTTCCAGGAAACCAAAACGATTTGCTCTTTGAAGAGGTTACTATACGTTCGATTAGCACAGACTTACTATCGATTAGCACAGACTTACTATGCATGTGTTATGATGTACAAGCAGCTTACTGTATATTCCACGAGATAATGTTATGATATATAACGTCAAAACGTTATGGGTTTATTTATTAATATATTTATTTTTCCATTTATTTGTTTATTATTCAGCATTTGGACTGCAGTGTTACAATTGTCTCAGTACCACGAGCATGGAAGATTGTCGAGCCAAGCAGAAGGAAGTGAACTGCTCTTCCTCGAATACGCGCTGTGTAACAGAGTCATTGAAGTATAAAATCATCATTGACATAAAAACGTACAAGAAAGGATGTCAGTCTAAAAGCTACTGCGATTCGGAGCTGGGGAAAAAGATATGCACACAAGCCAACGGAGAGACATGTGAAGCGACATGCTGTGAAGGAGATCTATGCAACACTAGCCTCGTTCCCACGGCCAGCATCCTCCTTATGGTGTCATGCGCACTTGTGGTATTTTTATCAATTAAGCCGTGAGGATGATCGCTCATCGGGCGTGCTGCTAGTGTGATTCTGTGTGAATAAGTTTTTAATTCCTTTTTTCTTTATTTTTTACTTATTTTTGCACAATATGCTAGTGTTACGCTAGCTGCAGCTTAGCCCTAAAGTGTTTTGACAACCGCGAAAAGCCTGTAATCAACTTCGTCGATGATGTCAATCTTCCGTCATTCTACAAACCCGGAGGGACTACGAAGCATCTCAAACGAGAAGCCAGACTTTTGGGCCAATCACGACAAAATTAAAATTCCTACTGATGCTTGTGTCGTGAACGCTTGGATACACGACTCGAACATTGCCTTAACGTGTTTGTAAAGTTTGTCTCAACCTGCTGTAATAAAATATTTTGCATGTGTGGAAGTGAATTGTTTGTATTCATAGCTCCCCGGGTCTATTCTCGGGACCCGGGACTCAACAAAATACAGTGCGGGATAAGGGAAGTGTTAACGGAATACGGGATTTGACTGCTACCCGGAAAGCGGGATTCGCTAAAATCTGGGCACGGATGCAGGATTGGGAATACTCTGGGTGCA
Organism: Porites evermanni; assembly: GCA_942486025.1. Taxonomy (NCBI): domain Eukaryota; kingdom Metazoa; phylum Cnidaria; class Anthozoa; order Scleractinia; family Poritidae; genus Porites; species Porites evermanni. The sequence continues at coordinate 707 of CALNXI010002598.1, read as the reverse complement.
AGAGACTTTCCATGCACTGTTTCTGGTCGCACTCAAGTCTTTATGGTGACCCGCGCGAAAGAGTTCTTTCAAACCACACCCGAAGGAACACAGGCTTCACGAGCTTCGCCGCTCTTGACTTCGGCCTTCGGCCGACACCGAAGCATCCAGGGTGGATTGTGGTTGACTGTAAAAGAAACCAACATTCAAACAACGATGACAGAAGTTCCCCAGGGTGGCGGGGGGGTATTCCCGGGAATTTTTGGTCAGGGTGTGACGCCGGTTCTCCATTTCTAATTCCCATACTACTCTGTCTTTCTGATCCATCTAGAATTGAAACGATAAATACGTTCATACCGGCTTTCGTAGTTTCCTCAAAAACCACACCCGATTCCAGACCAATATGAGCAAAATCTATACCCTTTTCAGACCGAAACGGCACAAAAACAATACCCTTTGGGGCGGTACATACCTATATGGCTTATATAAGGGAGTGCCCACCCCCCCCCCCCCCCCCCCCCCCCCCCCCCTTCCTAACTAAAATAAACACCGATTTTTCGTAAAAAAACATTTTTGTCCTTTTTTTTTTTCTTAAAAAAAAATAAGGGGATATTCATTACAAATAACGGAAAAAAGAGTAAGAAAGGTGTGAAAATCAAAACTTATATAGTTTCCACCCCCCCGTCACAAAAAACCATGTACGCGCCCCCCCCTTCGTCCCCCCATAA
>CALNXI010002597.1:37500-69642 GCA_942486025.1 Porites evermanni | reverse complement strand
AGCCGGGTCACCTCCAGTATTATGATATTCCCGGAAGAGGACACTAATAAACTGTATGGACACCTCTTTATACTGATGGACAGTCCTACTGGTCTTAAAAATTCCACTAATCAAACTTCTACTGACGGCCAACTTTCTACATCGATCGCCCACCTCTCCATAATGGCCACGTTTTTTTTGCAGAGCCTGATATGCATCATTCTCATCTTTTAACCTCGGCCACATACTGTTGTCCACATGGTGGCCGTTGTCGAAAGATTTGGCAGCAGATGCAAATTTTACTATTATAATTTTAACACGGGCTGTTTAACGAGGACACTTGTAGCTTCCCTCTGCGACGTTTTAACCCTTTAACTTCTAATAATCCCCCCACCACCACCACCAACAACAACAACAACAACAACAACAAAACATTAAAATTCCAAATTTCTTCTTGTAAAATTCTAATATTTAAATCGCACTACGCAAATGTTCTACCAGAGAGATTTCATTTGAATGGCAACACCGTAGGATTTTATCCACAGACACTAAAGTTAGAATGATGAATGAACCCTTCACAACTCAGTCTGGGAGAGAAAAAGATTTAATGCCGATACCCTAAAAGTAACCTCGGGAGCTCTCATTGACGTCACGCTATTGTTCCGATACAATACAACAGACAGAGAAGCCACTCGAGTGTTGGCATTATTTGGCCACTTGTCTGAGTGGCAGTTTAATTAATTATAAAACAGACGCATTAGTGAACAACGATAATGCTAAGTACGGTATTTTCAGCAAAGGTGGGCAAGAAATTCGCCCAATGAATAAACTAAGCCGATAAACGCATAGTAGGTCTGCTGACTCATGGCAAAGTGGGAAGGGGGGAGGGAAAATTTTTTTTCTGCAAAGATATGGAATCGCCGTGATGGTGAAAGGAAGAGGGAGCAAACGCGGGAATGCATGTTCCTTTATACGAACACTCCCTTTGGGCGATAGAAATGATTGGCTCTTAAAAGAGAGGTTAGATTGATACGAGTCGGAAGACCAACCATGCAGACTACAAAGGCATATTGTATCGACATAAATAACATTATGCCTTAACATAATGTTTGGTTATTAAGAAGTTTAATCGAATCTTTGAGCATTACGGATCACACTTGGTGTCATCAGTGCACAACTCACACTTGTCCACAAATTGCTAGTAAAGTAAAATCCGAGTTTCACACTTGTAATCCTAGTTGACAAATTTGTACTATGAAAAGTACTGCCGATTTTCAATGACGAACTAAAACCTCTAAATGGCAGCTAATACCGTGCCTAACAGCTCTGCCAATAAAGCCCGCAAACTGATATAAGTAACCGAAACTCCAATTAAATCTAACCTAGCTTCCAGTGTATTAAATGATAAATCTCATGCAGTTCAAACACTCGCAGTTCTAAATGATTCAAGCTGTCCTTCTAACAGCGCTGTTCTAAGAATTTTGGGGATAAAACTAAGCCGACAATAGATTATTATTGGAAAACACACACGTTTAATTACGAAAAAAACATCCAACGTGAGTTAAGCAGGGCGGGCTAAGATTGCGATGCTACTGAGAAATTTCAAAGAAACTGAGATGGTAACCTAAGGCCACGATGTAAGGTCATTAAATTCATCTCGTGGTCGCACGGGTTTTGCAGCACTCGGTATCATCAGAACCTTGCTTTCGCGCGAACTATATCGTGATTTAAGTCAAGTTACGTCAAGTTACGGTAATCGAGATTTTTTTCTTGATAGTTAATCAACACAGCAATGAGGAAACCTGGCTTTGAAAAACTCTAGTGAAACGTTTTAAAGCAGATTACTTTACAGCCGACTATATCTCTCAGTTAGTACTCGCGCTGTGGTTGGTCAATAACATTAAAAAGTTTGTTTGGTCCCGAAATTCATGACAGAAAGACTTTGTAAAACTAGTCTGCACAGTCCCCTATTTTTGCGTAAGATCGGCCACAGAGCGGCCCCCTTGGTTTCAAATGCACTTAGTCTAGCCTGGGCCATCCGTGGCAAGAGCTCGATCTCGACGATATTACGCAAAAATAGGGGACTGTAACCAGTCTATTTTAAAAACAGTTCTTTTTATGTAGTTTACGAATAAGAGTACGACGACTTAGGAACTTTTTCCCGCCAAACTAACGCTGGTTCACGCGCGCACACTACTTAGTATAATAGAGAAAGTATCTTTCTTGTAGTCGTCCTCATCTAACTTAGAATCTACAGGTCTCTATTTGCTTTCAACAGCCTAGCGAACAATTCACTACAGGGCATTTATCCCATATTCAATCAACCCCTCCAGTTGGATTTAAATGATGTCGCCTGATTTCAACCAAGCCCGGTTTAGCCTTCGTCGGGGGAACAATGTGGGCAAAGGAAAACTGCAAGAGAATTTAAAAGCATGTTATAACGCACCGTAAATATCGGTTTAACAGAACTGTAACTGTAGCTCAGAGAAATCAGAGGCGTAGCTACCTGTACGCACGGTACGCACCTGCGTACCTGAAAAAGTCGACACTAAAAAATAATAATAAAATGAAATAAAAATGCCAATTATCTGAAAAAAGTAAATAAATTTAAAAAGCACAACATTAGTCAATTTATCTAACTCTATTTGTTTTTCTGAAATATATTTTTTCAAAACAACGAACTTTTTCTTTTAACACCCGAATGTCGGTGAAGAAACGCGCGTAAAAGCGTGTAAATAGCAGCAAGGTAGATGTGTAAAGCATGATTACGTTATTGTAAAGTGAGAGGGGGCTAGAGAAATTTGGAAAATTGTGTGTACCTCTGGAAAAATTCTGGTTACGCCCCTGGAAATGTTTTAGCGTAAACAACACTCCAACAATTGACCTTATCCAAAATGCTGGTTAAGATAACTCAAAATTCAAAATCAAAATGCTGAAATGGCCACGCTTTTCTGCCTTTGACTGCTATGTGCATATGTAGGCCGCGAAGCTCCGTGGCTGGTGGACAGTCGCCTGGGAGCTCACATTCCCTGGGTATTAGATTTGATCAATTTCAGTGATGAAAAGTTAAGCCAGATTACCAACCGCTGTTTGGGAAATAAGCCTGCACTCGTCACCCTCTCTCGGGAAGGACTCGGGGCAGCGGCACAAATCAAGCCTAATGAAAAGTTCTTTTTCCTGCCAAGTAAACACAGGGAGGGAGTGAGTGTACTCACATCGTGCGTAAAATCTATCCAGGTTCCTGTGTTGATGTACATGGCGCCTCCGTTCTTGGTGCTGTCAATTTCATCCTCCTTCCGGGTATGAGTGTGGGCAAGGACGATAACATCCTCTTCACAACGCGACAGGAAATCATTAAATCTGCCCAAGGAGCCTTTGAGCAAGCTAAAGGCCTTACTGGAACCAAACTGTTAAATGACAAAATAAACAAAAAAATAAAACAAACAAGACGCCTTGGGAGCGTATATTTGAGCACCGACATACTAGGCGTGTGTGAACTTTTTGTGTATTAGGGATGTGTGAGTAGTGCAGTAGCGTTGTACATTTTAAGGATTTGAAGTGGAAGGCGTGGAGTTATATTGGACGTGGATTGGTAAGATAATGGTTGTAGTTTGTTAATCAGTGAAACTGGTTTCTCGTAGAATTTAATAGCGGGGCTCCCATGTACGCGCGAGAAGTGCGCGTGGGACAGAGCCCCATACCCATAGAATATGGTGAACCTCTTTTCATTTGGTTGTCACGTGATTGACCGACGCGTACGCGTCTACAGATTGTATGGGTGGGTTAGGGGAGACTATCAAAAGGGAGGAAGGGGTGTCTCAGGTGTGTCTTGGCAAGTCCACATTTTGTATATTGGACATTCACAAAATGGTCAATTGACAGCTGTCAAAACAGGATAGCCACTGACCAGTATCACATGACCATATCGCGGGCTCATGTCTCAACTCATCGAGGTGACGTGATTTATTTGGAAGCTGTCCGCTGACCACTTAATTGTTTTACTAGTTCGCGATCAATGTTCAACTTTCTAGCTAGTTTGAGAGCACAGGAAAGCTGATAATGCACAGATCCATTGGACATCAAAGTTGTGATCCATTGACAGCTGTCAAAACAGGGTATCCGCTGACCAGTATCACTTGACCGTATTGCGGGATCAGGTGTTGCCCCATCGAGGTCAAGTATTTTTTGAAGTTATCCGCTGACAATTTACTAGTTTCTAAATGATCGAGGGCTCAAGTTTCATTTTTTTAATTCATATGAAATAAGTTGTGTTTTTGTGCCGCACAATTAAAATTTTGATTTAAAAATGACCTCGGACGCGAAAATTCAGGCAGGGAAGACAGTTGCTTTTGACTTTGCTCACCATGGTCACGCGTTGGTCACGTTCTACGTCCAATTTTTATGCTCTGATTGGTCAAAATTTGGCAGGTGAGTTCGTGCGGAAAATTTATGCAGCATCTTGAATCTTGTTTACTTCGACAGCTGAAGCTGACAAAGTCTTGCGTCAACTTGTGATATTTTTTAACTGTCTTTTTCTACTGGATGTACAAAATGAAATTCAGCTGCTATCAGGAGTCTTCTGTTACTCATGGCAAGTTTGTTTATTGGGTTTTTGGTTGAGAAATACGTCACTTGTCAAAGTCGGAAATCCGATTTCGGATGGCATCGTTTTCGTTTTGCACCTTGCTTGATGCGTAAGAGGATTGCAAGGTCTGAGGCGAGTAATTATTGTATTTGATGTTTGTTTTTTATATCTAATTTAATGAAGTCGAGCGTAGTTTATGGGGGTATTTAGTTTATGCACGTTTGTAAGATTTGAGGCAATGATCTGACCGAGTAGCAGGTTTGACATAAGCTTACAGAACTTTAAAAAGCCTTTAGACATTTTCTCACCGCAAACAGAAAGATAACGTTCCAAAGAATATTTGGTTATAATTCTGGCGGTAAAAGAAAGCTTTGAGTGATTCTCTTGCCTCGAGTTCATCTTTGAAAAACAGCAAACACCGGGAAGCCGGCTTAAAACTTAAACTTAAGCTTTAAGCTTGAAGACTCAGGATTTTTAAAGACACTTTAATACTTGTCTTGAAAGTTGTTGTCTCTGTGTATGTTTCACCGAATTATATTTCTTTTATTGATTGTTAGTAGTCTCTTTTGTAATTTTAATCGCTGTGCCGTTTGTTTTCAGTCGTTCAGTGAACATTGCATGCAGGAGTACTCAAAATGCCGCGCGTCAAACCATTAAATAAATAATAAACATAATAAATTCTTTATTTATGTTGGAGCTTAACTCTATTAATGTTCATTCAAACACTCGCCACAGCTCGCACTGCAAAAGTGAGAACCGGCTGGCCGTATAGGTGATTTTGGAAAATTTTTTTAACGAGTTAGCTAAAAGCCCATGCGTGCTTCGATCGTCCTGAATATTGAATGAGTGCAATTTGTATTGCAAAATTGTGAAATACTGCTTTCTGTCCGAGGTCTGTATGATAAAAACTGTGCCTCATAGTACTGTTTCACCTCAGATGTAATTTATAAATGGTATAAAGTTGGTTTACACGCACCCAGATTTGTTGGCAAGATTTTGTAAAGTAAACTTGTCGAACGCATTGGTGTACATATGAGGCTATCAACTCGATGTAAGATTTGGTTCACTCTTGGGTTGTTTGCAAATTATTTTTCTGTAAACTCACTTAGCCTTTCCCTCAAAAGTCACATGAATGTGCTCTAAAGTTAACTGAATTGTGGAATACAAGTTTATTGTTTGATTTAAATTATAAATTTATTAATGGGAGCCTCGCTTTTAGCCCTGGCTAAATCTATATATTATGAAGTAACAAAAAAAAATTTGGAAGGTAAAAGTGATTTTAGGTGTTGCAGTGAGAAGCTTTGAAAACTCGGTGAGGTCAAGCTAAAAAAGGGGGAGGGCGTAAAATCTTGCTATAGAACCAAGGGCCTGATTACATGAGCCGGGCTGGCTCGCTTTGCAGAGAGATCTCGGCACCTTAGTTAAACGAAACAAAAATCAACTTTGTAGTTGGATATAAATTGCAACCCAAACTATATGGAACGGTATATGGCTTTTATGCTGGGTAAACATCTGGTGTTTTTTGACAGTTTCCAATTAATGGCTAGTAGTTTGGACAGACTGGCAGCTAACTTACCTAAGGACAAATTTAAATATACTAGCCAAGTGTTTCATAATGAGGAATTAACATTGATGCAGAAGAAAGATGTATATCCATATGATTTTATGGACAGTTTTTCTAAGTTTAATCACCCACCATTACCAACTAAAGATGAGTTTTTTAGTATGTTAACAAATGAGGGAATCTCTGATGAGCAGTATAATCACGCGCAACAAGTCTGGAATAAATTTGTCTTTTATCCAGAAACTGAGTATGACAATGAGAGTAAAGTGCGGATTTTTAATGATCTGATGGCATGTGCTGTGAGAAAGAATGATGACAACACTGGCACACAATTGAATCTTGCTAATTATAAAAGTCTGTTCCCATTGATTTATTTTGATCTGACTTATCAGACAGGAAAAGTAACAAGAGATCCCAAGCAATTAATATTTAGATACAGATTATCAGCCAATGCAAATCAAAATTTCGCTGTTCATGATGTTGTTATGAAGAGATCCTGAAGATTGATAAGATTGGTAATGAACTTGTAATTGTGTAATACAATAGTATCTACTATATATCATATTAAAGGTATGACGCAACTCTATGAGATAAAAGTAAAACTATCAGAAAAACAACAAAGGAATCTTTCTCGGGCTTTTCATCAGAGAGAGACGATTGTTCTTAGACTAGCAAGCAACGCACTTTCCAGTAGTGATACACTATATGTTCCGTCAAATGTTGTGAAGACATTGAACAAGAACCGGAGACTTAATAAAGGCATGGATATTAAACTAGCCAAGACTAATATCAGAAAACAAGTCGGAGGTAGCCTATTAACCAACATCTTATCAATAGGCTGAGTGAGGGCATTAGCACCAACAATTGGTAAAACACTTGGATTGGCCGCTCTTGGTGGATTGGCATCAAAGGGCGCTAGTCAATTGGTGAAAAAGATATCTGGGGGTAATATACTGAGGGATGTTATTGACAAAGAAATGGCTTTAGCATCAGCATTAAAAAGGATGACCGGAGGCCAAGTAGGAGGCTTTTTCATACCCGGGAATAAAATCAATCAGTTGATTGCGTACAAAAAACCTTCTAACCAATAACCAGAAAAGATTTATTCTCAATGCTCTCCAAACTGGCTGAGGTGTTCGTATACAACCAACAAGAACACAGATGGGCGGAGTCCTTGGAACCATCCTTGCAACAACTGGTATTCCTCTGGCTGTGGAGCTGGTAAAGAAAAAAACTGGTGGGAGTGCACCGAGGTCTGGGAGAAGTACTAATGGAAAACAAGATGGCCATGGAGCCCCTCGATTGGGTATGTACCAACCACCTCCCCCTTTTATTGGAACACAGGAACGATGCGTGGCGGTGGTTAAAAAAAAGAACTGGTCAAGGCCTGCTATTAGGAGCCAATTCACCGTTCAAAACATACCTATCTTAGGCGCCATACTGTAAAACCCAAATTCCATAAGAATATCCCAATGAGTAATCATGATCTTCTGGAATGGCGCAGATATTTGAATATACCAATAAAAAGTGTATTAGCAAGAGACAAATCTATTCGGCATAATCACCAGCAATCCCTCTTTATTTATAACCTAGAGCCATCTCATATGAGTGGATCTCGTTGGGTTGCCACCTAAGTGAAAGAGGGTATTATCAATTATTTTGACAGTTTTGGGATGCCTTCTTTTCAGAAAATTGTTAATCATGCTAGAAGTAAGAATCTCACACTCCTACACCAGGACCAGCAATTGCAAAATATAATGACAACAACATGTGGGTATTTTTGTTTGTACTTTCTAAATGAGATGAGCAAGGGTACAAGTTATCATGATCTTCTAAGGGTATTTGATATACATGACACAATGAAGAATGAGCGGTTCATAGAAAAGTATTTCAAAATAATGTCATCTATATATATATATATATATGAAAAAATTCTGTTGTTTTATATTGTTCAGGAGTTACTCCACAGACTCTCCACATTATGTAAATCAGTATGGATGCCTGGAATGCTGTAACCGTGAGCCCATAAGTGAGAGTGATTATGAGTCGGATATCAGCTCTGAAGATAATCCAACTTATGTGACTGAGAGTGATTAAAAAATATTTGTTACCCCTGATTAGACAGACATGTATCAGAAAACTACCCCGTCAAAACGACAGGTCAGGTCCCAGACCATTTTTATAAAACATATAATATATAGAAAAGGTGAAATCTTAATGTGTTAAACAGAAAAAACAGACAGAATGCGTGCCAGATAGTGAAACCAGTGTTAGAGCAAAGAATGGCCGATTAATGATGAAATGTAAATGCGCCGAATGCGGAATCACTAAAACCAAATTTGTGAAGGGAAACTAATTGGGTCCTCTCGGGCAGGGGGCGATTTATTTGACTCTGCTGTAGGAACCGCAACAAATTTATTTGTAGAACATGCTCTTCTATGGATGGGGAAAAAAGCTGTTGAAATGGGAAGATATTATGGTTCCGTGGCTCTGAGAAACAAAACATTACAGAAGAAGTCTATAAATTATGGACTAAAGAAGCTCACTCCGATGACTCAGAATGTTGGTTCTCGAACTCTTGACCAATTATCAAGAGAGATTAGACCAAAAAAATAATAAAACAAACAGGAAAGATGTTTGATGGAGGTGCTTTGGATATCATTTCACAAATTAATCGGTAAATTACCAAAACCAAAAGCAGGATGGACACCTGGCAATTACAACTATATGGGGCCGTATATATAACCCCCTTGATAAGCAGTTAAAATTTGATCCCAATACTGTTGAGGTATTAGAATGGTATGTTCAGTGGGCAGCTATTTCATCCACTTTATTGTACAAGCATGATATATGCTATGATACGGGAAAAAACAAAGGTGATTGTGACAAAGCCTTGGTAAAATCACTGGATATGATTCCTTATGGAGAAATGCCTAAATGGGGTAAAACAGCAAGATTCCTAATGATAAAAAGCAGAAACTCGGACTTGGTTTACACTAAAAAAGCCGCCGAGTAAGGAAATAAGTTGGCAACAGCAATTAGCAGATGAATTACATAAACCAATAAAGCGCAGCTTTACTCGGCGGCGTATTATTACAAACGGTATCGACAAAATTTGGTGCTCTGATCTTGTTGAAATGCAACAATTCAGCAAATGGAACAAAGGTTACAAATATCTTGTCATGGTGTTAGATCTATTCTCCAAATATGGCTGGATTATTCCGTTGAAGGATAAAAAAGGAGTGGACTGATAAAGGGAAGGAGTATTATAACAAACACATGAAGGAACTGTTGGAAAAGAATGGCATAACACTATACTCAAACGAAAATGAGGAAAAATCTAGTGTTTGTGAAAGATGGAATAGAACAATTAAAACCTAGATGTGGAAGCAGTTTACTGTCCAAGGCAATACCCAATATCTCAGTATACTACCAAAAATACTGGAGGGGTATAATAACACTAAGCACAGTTCAATTAAAATGACACCTGTAGAAGCCAGTATAAAGAAGAATGAAAGTACCGTATATTTTAACCTATATGGTGATATGGAGCAATTGTCATCCAAGCCCAAAGTCAAGGTTAGCAATAAAGTCAGGATAAGTAAGTATGAGAGAAAAATATTTGACAAAGGCTACACACCTAATTGGACTGAAAAGATATTCTTGATTAATAAAATCCAATCCACAAATCCAATTACCTACAGGTTATAGGATCTCAACAACGAGGAGATACAGGGGAGCTTTTATGAACCAGAATTACTGAAGGCAAAACAGGATGTATTCCGCAATGATAAAGTCATTCGGAGGCTTTATAAGAAGAAACAAGCTCTTGTGAAATGGTTGGGTTATAGTGACGACTTCAATTCCTGGGTTCCACTGAGTAGTTTACAAGATTTATCTAAGTAATAGTATAAATGGACGATCATATAAGAAAGCTAAATACCAGAATCCATAATAAGGAAGCTGAACTCAACGCACTATACACTACACTCCATAAATTGGAAGAAGAGATTGCCACATTACACCACAAAAAATTAATTTCCAAAAAGCTGGAAACAGCAGAAATGTCATTAACCGGCGTCCTAGAAGTGAGATCTTTGAAGTGGTGGAGGAGGAGAAAGGTAAGAACTAGGGGGGATTTAAAGAAATTATGTAATGTATATAACTTTATATATAATGGTGTATGTTGGAGAAATCGTTCCATAATGCAGACTTGGATATAGATCTAACTTCAACAAAATGTATGGTTCAAGGGTAAGGATGTTGCCCTAATCCTTGGATATAGTGACACTGATCAGGCTTTAAGAAAAAATTTATCAGATGAAAACAAAATAAAACACCTCTCTAGGCAACAGCGTGAAACACACGGTTGGTTTGAGGGTAAAAAACAGTGCTCAGGGCAACCCGTCGCGCAGACGGGTTTGTCTAAAACAGCTTTTATCAATGAACCTGACTTTCATGAACGTAGTTTTTGGATCAAAATTGGAGACCGCAAAAAAGTTCCGTAATTGGGTATTCACACAAGTGCTTCCATCCATCAGAAAATATGGGCAGTACAAACTATTTGACAATCCCAATAACAAAATGTTCAAGATTGAAAATGAGACAGATCTACATTGCAAAGTTGTACACCTAATCAGAAACTATTATCCAAAAGCCCTTACTGTAACAGGACTTGGAGAAAGCCAAGATACTCCATCCAAAAGAATTAATAGTTGGAAGAAGGGTTATACCAAAGGTCAGCCTGATCTGATGGTGCTTAAATACCACGAAGATTATAACAGCTTATGTATTGACAGGGGCACCCAACGTCAATTTTCGGAAAATATCTGTTCGGAAGCCGGAGAGGTAGGCAAGCAAGAAATTTTACAAAAAATGTTCCGAAAATTCTAGATCTCAAATCGGCGATTTGAGATCTAGAATTTTCGGAACATTTTTTGTAAAATTTCTTGCTTGCCTACCTCTCCTAGGATTTTCGAACACCTAAAAATTGGTGTAATTGCCCATCTTTAACGGATTTTTACCCTAAAAAGCTCACCTAGAATTTTCGGGAGCCTTTTTTCTGGCTGAAATTTTCGAAACGGTAAGTTTTGATCCCTATGATTTTCGGATCTCGAGACTTTCAGCTAGGAAATCCGAACAGATGAAAAAATTTTAGGGGATAAAAATATGCCTATATCTACCGTTTAAATACTAAAATACGTTTAACAATGCTATGTTTAAGTGGTTTTGAACTATATTCTCGTTGGGTGCCCCTGTATTGAATTTAAATCTCCGACCAATAATTACCAAATTTCAGATGCTCAAAGAGAGATGAAAAAAAGGTACAAGGAAAATTGCTACCAATTCATCCTAAGTAATGACTATGATCACATCTGTAAAGAAGTACATAATTACATGGCTGGTATTCGTGTGCCGTGTAAATACTGTGACAAAGCGTTCCTAAATAAAGAAACACGAAAAACCCATTATCAGGTCATTCATAGAATAACCAGATAAATCCACATTTGTGGAACCGTTTTAATTTGCACTTTGTATTAAGATCTAATTTCAGATCCGAAGATGAAAATTTATTTTAGCTCCTTATCAAGTTCTTTTAAAATATCCTCCAACGCGAGCAAATCATTTTTATAATTTATCAAATCCCTCAGTATACTAGGATTTACTCTGTACAATAACTCTGAAATTAGTTTGGACATTTCTTCCGCTTTTTTGGTCGTTGATGAGTTAATTGTTATTTTAACCATATATAATTAGTATATATAAAAAATTTCATTTGTACGTTAATATTGCTGAAAATGGTAGTTTTCAATATAAAAATTAATTATATCCAACATTAATCTATCATATTTATTCTTTTTTGGATTGAACAATATACCATTATCTGGAATTAAAATATGCTTAAGTGCTTGTATTATAATCAATCCCAAAGTAAAATTATCATATTTTTTGTCTAATTTATAGCTTGATTTAAAAACTTTTTCACAAATTTCTTAATAAATCTCGTATTTATTTCCATAACTATAATATTACTATATATAATTTTTTCCAAAGTCATAATGAAAGAACGCACGTAAAAATTAAAATTTAATTCCCAAAGTCAAGGTCAAACCGCCCAAAACTGGTTCAAACCGGATTCCTAGAGTCAAAGTCAAATATTTGGAACTGTCCTCGTAACCCCACACTGCAAATAGCCCCTCTCCAGCCAAAAAAACCGTTCAAATGCCAACAAAAAGAGCCAGTGTGCTAATCCAATGAGTGCTGCAAATGTTGTCAATATGTGTCAAATGCTAACGTAAAAACTTAAATTCCAGAAAAATCCCAAGGTCGCACGCCAAAATACCGAGGCCAAGGTCAAATATTTGAAACTGTCTTCGTAACCCCATATTCCATACTACCAGGGGGGGCTGGCAACGGCCTTTGATCTTGCCGCTTTTCGGCTTTCCATGATCGCCCCAGTTAAGAAATCTGTCAATCATTCGAGAACTGTAGCGAGCATGCGCGAGACTCGCTGGGAACAACAACAAGAAGTTCGTCTTCGCAGCGGTTCGACAGCGTGAAGTGAATTCGCTTTTGGTCCTGCTGGTCATTGCTTTCTTTGCTTTAACCAATTTTTTCCGCGGTGATGTGGAGCTTACGTTTTCCTTTCTTCTGGTCTTGCGTTTCTCATTACATGCCGTTTAGTACGCTAAGAACGAGACCAGTGAACAGTCACTGTTCCTCGATGCCCAATCTTTTGCAGACTCGCTTCACCTCTCTAGATGCACGCTTTTGACCTGTGGTTGTATTTAGAAGACTCACAAGACTAACAGAAGGGCCAACCCTCCAATACGTATGTAGAAGAGTTTATATTTTCAAGTGAAAGGCCCAAAATTAAGTCTTCGTGATATTAAAAAAGTGCGGTGGCTGTGGTTGAGTAGAAGAGTTGTCAGAGTTGTTTACGGTTCTACTACACCTTTAAGACGACAAGAATTGATGATTGAGATTCTTAATTCTTCATTCTTGATTGTGAACTTATCCTGGCAGAGTTGCGTTGGATGATTGAGTGACATGGTCAAATCTCGTAGTTCATGTATTTCTTTATGTACTAGAAGCTAAATAAATTTTGCTAAGAGATCATTCTCTCTTGATTTTGCACATGTTGATATGCTTAAGGTCTTATCTTCGTGATTTAATTTAAACTTCACCTTTAATTTCTAACAAATGAAGCTTAGGCAAATGAAAGGGTAATTATTTTGTGTNAAAAAATGTAAAATGATTATTAAGATAATATTAATAATTTTAGTTAACAACAACAGATACTTGTGTTGAGGCAGGCAAAAACATTTTTCAGAGACCATAAACCTTCAATGACTTTGCTATTACAACAAGTGGTGAAAAGGTATTAAAATGTGAGATCACCTACCTGGGCTTATACTGTAAGAGAGTATGGGTTGTAGGACACATTGTTCATTTCCCTACCCTTTTTAACCTAAGAGACCTTATTTTATAATCCTGATTCGTTTCATTTAGCATACAGAATTAAGTTAGCTTTGAAACTAAGAAACATGGAAAAAACTTAGGGAAAAAAATGGTGGCACCAAAAATGTAACTATAGACTGCTCTTCATCAACCTTCACAACCCAAAGAGACACTCTGTTCAAAACTCTAAAGGGTGAAATGGTCACCAATCTTAATCAGGAGCACATTAGTACCCATCTAGGCCAAATATGCCAAGAGTGATGCCAAGAGTAGTTTCATAGAAAGAACTGCTAAGGGGATTGGGCTCAAGGACAATAACTCCTTTTGATGGTTGATAAAAAATAAATTTTAATTTACCTTGTTTAATTTAGTTGTAAATCAGATTCATAACTTACACAAACAATTATTGAAGTTGTACATTTTCCAAGCTCATTCTGATTCTCTTTATAAAATTTGCAAAACATTCAATTTCCTTTTTTCTGTTTCTTGTACTTCAGTCCTTTGAGGGATTTTCTCAACGCACACCTCTCTCTGATGTACTCACTCTTATTAGCAACTGAATTAGCCTCTTGCCCTTGCACTAAACCATTATCATCATTTCAAGTATAATTCAGAACTATAGTGTCATTTTTGTACAAAAAAATTCAAGGAAATACTTGAAACCGAAGTCACTATCTAATATAAAACTATTAAATACAGTATTGCTGTTGGAAATTTAATAATTATCCCTCCAATGATGTTCCATGCAGTGAAGGTTTGAAGGTTTAGTAAACCTCTCCCAGCCTTCTGATATGAAAAATGGATTAAACTGACAGACCCAGTACATGTGAAGCAAAGTGACTGGAACATTTACCCCGGCTTTTATTAAATTGGCCCTGTATTCTGTATTTACGCCTATAAATATTTGTTGCGGTTTTCGGTTATCCGTGGTACAAACAAACTTATACGAACAGCGAAGTAGAAAATTGGTTTAATGAACATTCACATATGACTATTGCAAAACTCATACTAATATAGTGTGCTCGTAGCATTTGTTTAGGATAAGGAAGAGAGTCTTAATACCTCTGTAAGTGGAAAAACATAAGAGATGGAGAAGGCTGGTCGCTCGAAAATTCACGAAGCTTATAAATAACTGAACTTGCCAAGATGCCTAATCACGATAAGTGAAGTCACCCATGAGCTGTTCAAACATCACGCCTCCTGATGTCCAAAAATTCCATTAAAGAAGTTCATGAAAACCTTTTCTTGATGTTTGGGCGTGGGAAAACCTAAAACCGAGCAAAAACTCATCGTCCTTCCACAGGTCTGCATTCTTCGCCATATTTGTTTTGAAGGAAAATTTGTACTCAGTCTCACTCGGCCAAATTTCTTAACTGGGGCGATCATGTAAACTCGGTTCCAGACCTCGCTGCCAGCCCCCCCTGCATACTACTTTTAAACTCTAATTAATAATTCATATTGAAAAGCAAAGAAATACGCTTATTTAAAATCTGAAATAAAACGCAGCTGAGGATTTTCGTAGGAATAAAACATATCAAAAGATTACTTGAAAAATGAATAGATCTAGAGGAAATTTATTGAAGACGTTTTAAAATTTCGCAATAGATCTTTGTTTTATAGATCGTTTTCACTGTCACGCAACAAAAAAGATAAATTGGTAACCGACCATTCGAAGAAGCCAAGAAACTGAAATGTTATAAAAGACTAATATATAAACAATTTGTCCAAGTCTCAAGTCTTTGTGGCTCACAGTTTCTGAGTTATTTGCCCAAACGTTTCACGCACCTTTGTAGAGCTTTGTATGAAGACCCCATGTTAATGTACAGTTTTGGTGCACAAATATGGCCGCCGGAAATCAACAAAAACATCTGAAGTTCACTTTCTCTATAAAAGCTCTTTCTTTTCATTCAAGAACTAGCATACGTACGCTTAAACATATCTTCTAATACGTGAAATGGTTATACTGCTGAAAATCAAGAGGAGATACTTTTTTTCAACGAGACAACATTCCTATTTTGGTGTCACACACTGCGAAAACTCGGAAGCTCAAATTGCTGTATTTTCGAAATGAAACATGCTACGGGAATGGAAACTTGTACAAAGATTTACTTTTTGTTTATCTTCAGCCTAGTGTAAATAAGAATTCGTAAAACCTCGTTATTTAGACTTTACAGTTTGATGACGTCACTGTGAAAACCATCTATAAACTGTTTCTGTCCACAATCTCTCCGTCATAACTGATTTTTTTAAGTCCAATTTAAAGTGCTTGGTCTTCATCGAGAACTTACAAAGGCTTCGGTACTTTATCCTTGTCGTCATACAAGGGTGACCTTCCCGAGAGTTTGCCAGGACAAAACAAAATGGCCGTTATAAAATGGTGGTCGCTAATTCTCAGGGAGATTAAGCAAAGACGTTTTTGAGCGACGCACGTCAGCCGGAAGTGAGGCCTTCTCCCTTTTTATCTGCCTTGACGCTAACAAATTTGTATTGCTGAGTTTCTTTTCTCTTATAAAGACGATTTACCCGAGAGTTTCAACCAAACCGCTCCCCAATGATGCAAACGTCCAGTTCCGGTTGACGCTCGTCGCTCAAAAACGCTGCTGCTTAAGTTCTCTATTACGTTATCAACATCTTACCTAGTATCTACGCCTCATTATTACGCGCGGCCAATGCGTTTCGGGTCACGTGGGCTGGATACGTCCCCAAAAAGTGAATTGACCGAGAAGGCCTGGGAAGATGCCGTAAAGGGGATAAACAAATCAACACCAACAGCAGACGAATCAAAAGTAGGCTAAAAAGGTGCGCTATATATGGTAAAAAGTATGTTACCTTGGTAACGGCACGCTTGAAGTAAGGATATTCAAACACATGCTTCATCTTAATAGCCTTTCCGTCATCTAGATGAATGTAGGCATCTTCTGAAATAGGTTGGCCCAAAGCTCTTTCAATGAGCGACTTTGTAAACTTCTTCTGTGCAAAGGAACAGGCCAAAATTTCCATGACAAAAGATTGCGTGATGTGACAACGGATGCTACTAAGTAACTCTTCTGTGATGTCCATAATGATCTGGCAATTGAAAATGAAATAAAAATACTGAAATTTTTATATTGCGAAAAGCAAACTATAAAACAAAAACACGCATAAAAATATTGTGGATGAACAACATCAGGAGCCCTCCTGATATTTACAATTCAGATGGGACGTAAATAGAAAATACTTTACTTAACAAGAGAAGAGAAATAATATTCCAGAGCCTGTTCAGACTGATTTCTCAATTACTAGAGGAGATTTTCCGGATTCACAAGAGTTTCCCGATTTATTCCATTTTGGGGACGAGGTGTAAAAAATGAAAAACAGACACGGAAAACTGGAAAACAGGTTTATACACAGGACTAAAATGAAATTCAACATGTTTTGTAATTTGCACTAAATTGGCAATCAACTCAAGTCAGTAAACAGCTATTATGAAGGAAACAATTTTAAACCGTGTTTAACTAAACAACATTTATTATTCATTCAAAATATTTCCGCGATACTGATTGGCTAAAAGCCAGGCATAATTCACCATAACCAGTTACTGATGACCAAATTTGGAAGATTTTTGTGTTTAGCGAGGAAATGACGTCAAAAGTGCAGCGTTCTTGTAGGTTAATGCACCGTTAACCGAGAAGACCTGGAGACGAGGCTGAGTTGTTTTGGTTGTGAAAACAAAAAATGGCGGACACATTTCACTCGTTTCAAGAGTAAGAACTACTGCTGGAACTAGGCGAAATTATAGCTAAAACCATAGCAAAAACAGCAAGAACACAACTCGAAGGGGAACATCTGCTATTTGGAGAACATTTGCGGAGCTGAAAAACCCTAAACATGCACTATCGAAGGTGAACTTAACATCGATGGAGGTAAGCATGTTTTAGCTTTGTTTTTAAACTAGGAATTATTTTGAATGAATGATAAAACAATTATTGAAGGGTGTTATCCGCCACGGCCTACGGCCTCGACGGATAACACCCTCGTCGATCTCCATAATTCTTCACAAGAAGATACTCAGCCTCATTCATTAATTGTTGATTAAACATGTTTTTTAAGAACATGTTTAAAAGCTGTTATAGCCTGAATTTCATCCGATTACTTCGAGTCGTTATTACTCCCTCAGTAACGTCTGAATCGACCGGCCGTTAATGCCGTCCAGTGACGTCACTCACTACCCGAAAACCGGGTAGTGATTTTGATTGGTTGATTGTCTGAACATTCGCATAATTATTTATAATTATGAAACATTTTAGTGGGATTGTCGTTTGATATTCAGCGGATCGCATCCCTGGCATTCTTTCGTGTAGTTCAAACATTTCGATAAGCTCAACCTTTATCGTAAACAGCAAAATTGCCCTTGTCTTCGAAACTGAAATGCTAAATTGAACTGCGGTTTTTCATTTAGAGCCGCGTTGTGGTTTCGGCGGCCGGTGATTTTGTTTACGCGAAGTTTTCAGAGATCAATGTTATAATTCGACCTTCTTGCTATTTTCACCGTCAAGTGTAATGATTCTGTTAGCTTTTCTTTCTTGTTTCCTTGTTTTTTTCTTCGTAAAGGACCAAATAGCTTCTTTTCAATTAAAGCAAATCATTGTGTTTTTGATCTAAGTTTTCGGTGTGTGTGTTTATTTCATTGCGTGATTGGGACCGAGTTTGATTATAGAATTCAATACAACCGGTTCAGAATTGTACTGCATGCAGTTGATAGTTTGAACGTTAAACATGAATTACGCTCGAAAAAAGTTAAGCAATTCTGTATCATGCAGACATTTCCAAAACGATGTTTCTCGGTTTGCCAATTGAAAATCGCGTTTTACTTTTTGCATGAATTAAGGCAAAGGTCAAGGAGTAGTGACGTCACTGGACGGCATTAACGGCAGTAAAAACGACTCGAAGCAATCGGATGAAATTCAGGCTAAAGTTGTTGGTGTGAACGAGATCCAAGATCTCCGGTCACACGACCAAACTGGTACGGTTTTTTTTTCTTTTTCTTATTGGGGTTAACCCATGTGCGTGCAAACGGCAAAACGAATACGGTACCAAATTATTCTTGATCCGGAAAAATCTTCTCTAGTTTAAACCTACCCACAGAAGTAGGATAGAAAAGCAGTGCAGCCATGCTGTTCAAAAACGCGTGCCAAAAACCCGCGGGGGCTGGGGAGAGAGAGGGCAACCGCCCCCTTCGCCAGATCGCGAGCGTCTGATTTTCACTTGGATTGTTTTTTTTTTTTTGCGATATCCCTAGTCTCTACAATCTGAGAGCTTGGCACAGGCTACCACAGAAAAATGTCCAAAGCCAGATAGAGCGGGGACTCACGGATTCATTAATACAGGTTTTTACTGCAGAAGGGAGCTAATCGGTACTAGTAATGGCAAACAAGACGCTAAGTAGCAGTAAAATACTACTTAAAAACTAAAACGTACAACATACTTTTTCTGTTTCACTCTCGCGTTTTTCCGCTGTAGCCACCGCCCTTGAAACGTAATACCCGATCGGTCTACCACCCAACGGGTCATCTGGCTGAGAAAGGGAGTACGTGTTAAAAATATCCCAGTCATGACCATGCGCAAAGCGGATTCTGTACGTCTGTCCATCGTCGCTTTTGATGACATAAATGAGGGACCCCTTTATGAATTCCACTCCGTCTCCCATCAGTGTTTTAACCGTCATGGCGTCCACCTCGTGGTCATGATTTCCTCGTAGGTAGAACACTTTGACTCCATCTTCTTGAGTCATTTTACGAACGCTTTGGAAAAGAAGGTGGCAGGTTTCGTTGGATTGCCAATCTTTGATCCGTTCCCCGATTGTCTTGGGTTTTACATCAACTCTATCCAACCACATCTCCAGAATGTCTCCAAGTAGTATTAATGTATGAAGACTTCTCTGTGAAAACAAACGATGATTTTGATTTGAAAAATTATGCAGGTCGCAGAGAATATATGCACGATAGCCTCTTAGATCTGCAAATTCTCCATATCATACGAAAGTTGAATTCAATCAATAATTCTTGTATCATTTATTCAAAATATTTGTTAAGTTCTCAACAACCTTACCACCTAGCAGACTTTCTTCAAAACATTGCCTGTTTCTTGGCACCGTTTCAGGATATAAAGTGAGATGGCGCTTTTTCTTGCAGATACTCTTCAAAAAGTAGATGACATCCATCAAGCAATCTTTTTTTGCGTATTCTTGCATTTCTTCCTTTCAGTTTTAGTCAGTAATGCGGTTATTTCCTGCTTTAGTTCACTCATGCATATAGCTAGGCTGCCACACCGCTGTCTGGAAAGTAGCCTCAAAAAACAGCCGACGTCACCACTGCTTTCTCCTCGAAATGACGTCTGAGAAACGAGCGCGTAAATTCCATACTTATGACGCGTCACTACCCAGATCTAGGATTGGCAAAAATTTGCTTCAACCAATCGGAGCACTACCCAGATCTGGGTGGTGATGCGTGATCAGTATGGTTAGCATTAGGTAACATCGGCTGAGGTCAGATTGTTTCTGTCAGTAAAATTACATGAAGAACAACTCAAGTCCAACTTTACTGTGTAATATAAAATAAAATAGAAAAAATCCACTGTAATGCTTTGAACCCCGGTCACTTGCTTTATAGCCTACATCCATATCCACTACACCATGGAGGACTAGCTGCCAAATCCAATCATTTTTAAAATATACATTTTCTTATATATGCCGTACCCCATTACAAAATTTGAAAGCCAACCGTTTTCAGTTCAGTGCTTAACCCTAATCACTGCATATCAGTGCTTAACTCTCTACTGTGTTCTCTCCATAACTGGGGCGCTGTAGCTTTGGTTTGCTCAGCTATTCTAGCCTCATTCTACATTCCAGTCTCATTCCATTATGGTAATAGTGCGTTGTGTAAAATTCATAAGGTGTCCAATCTGGCTTCACTCGATGTTATCTAACGCTAACCGATCAATATACGCAATTTTTGAGCTCGTTTCTCAGACGTCATTGCTAGGGGAGACCTGAAGTGCTGGCGTCGCAAAATTTCGGCTGTTTTCTCAAGCTACCTGGAAAGGAATTGCAATATATCGATTATACATTTTCAAATACGGTAAGAGCCGGCTAGTTATGAACAATACTTAAACCGTGTGTTTGGTGCCAATCAAAAACGGCGAAACATTTTGAAAGCAGCAATAAAGTCTTTATTTTTTGTTAAATCCGTCTGTAGCCTGCGAAAACAGCCGTATCTCCTCGCTCCTCGCCACTGGGGACGTTTCGTGAGGAGGAAAGTCTGCGACTCAGCCGACAGTAATGCCGTACTGATGACGTAGATCAGTGTCAACATGATAAATCCGGTAGTCCTGGTGTTCCAAATTCCGGCAACTAAAAAAACTTCAACATCTTTCGAGAAATTTGTAACTATTTCCAGTGATTTTGTTACCTCTGTGCGACCTGTGTCGCTGACGCATAAAAATCCCCAAGGACGCAAAATAATTCATGGCAAGCGAATGATCCATCGATTTGAAAATTTTTTGGTAGAATATATTGGTTGTTTGATTTCTGTGGCCGTTGTTGAAAGATGCATTTTTTTGTGCTCTAAACATATAGAAGGACTATATTTAAATTTCAGTATACTGTCATGTAATAAATAGTTTTGGCGTCTGTCTTTAGATTAACTGTTTGGTTACATAAAGGCCCAAGCATGTTCAATTTAGAACTCCATGTTTTTTTTGTTTTGTTTTTTTTTTTTATTTAACTGGAACTCATTGGTTCTGGACAAGGACTCACGGTTTTTCAGAAGATGAGTCCCAGGACTCACCATAACTGTTTGTAACAAAATCATTGTATAGGCCGTTTTCAAAAATACCATAATACTTTTTTGTTGTCCCTCCAAAATTTTGCATAAGCATTGTTTTCAATTTCTCTTGGGACTTACAATCGTCCCAAGAGAAATTGGGAACAATGCTTATGCAAAATTTTAGAGGGACAAAACAGGGTATTATGGTATTTTTGAAAACAGGTCTATTTACTTCAGAAACTCCGGAGAGACTAGGTACAAGCGTTAGGTGTAGTGGTTTAGGGTTGCCTTGAATACCGTTCACCAATCTAAGACTCCTTGTCCACCGAAAGGATTCCAAAAGTCGCTGCGCCGAGAGCTAGTACCCTGAACTAATCATTCAAAAGGCTACGACATCCGCAAGCACAATTTATTGGGCAACAAATTTTAAACAATATTTAGCCGTGCATCAGTCGCCTTATCGGATCCATATAATATGTTGCCTACAGAAAACATCCCTTCCGTCTCCGTGCTATACCTTACCTTTGCAAGCTCTACTAATTCCTTGAGAAAAGTCTGGATTCTGTTGTTTTCATTCTTACTCCAGATGCTATCCAAATGAAGGTCGCTCATGCTAATGATCACATTCCTTTCTGGATGGTTAGGATTGTCCATTTCTCGCACAGTGACCCCTTCTCCATGACTGTCGATAGAGGAGTCGTACCTAACGATAAAACATGAGGAAAAAGAAGATGGTTAATTTCCCGCAACCACCTTCTAAACCAGATATAAAGATATTCGCCCTTCTACATAATTATAAATTGTCTAATATTCTGTAACGATGCACTTATCCACTTATTCACTTTTTCCTTGGCCACAGAAAACAATCCTTAACTGACCATGCTCAGTGTTCGGTTACTTAGCTGGATATTGGCCTCCGAAAGAATAGTTCCCTACTGATTTATTTTTCTTCTTTCTTGTCTCACAATTTTCTTGTCGAAAAAACATTCTTTACACGAGTCCATTTCATACTTACTTGGCTCTGAGTCTTGAGGGAATAAAACAAAAGAAATGTACTATTCACTGCTGGTCCTCAATATGAGTTTTTTTTCTTTTATTCCCCCAAGCCTCAAAGCCAAGTAGGAAATTTAATATATGGAAACTGGTCCTCATTAAGGTGAGAAAGCCACCAAAAAAAGAAAACAACCTATGGAATATCCCTTCCATTATAGATATTCTGTCGCCTTTAAAGCAATCTCCGGTGATTGCGCATTCAGAATATTTTTGCACTTCATATGTATACCTATAAAAAACGCGAAAAAAGAACTTGGCCAATAATATTGAGGCATCTTGACCTCACACTAACGCATACAAATAAAACTGACAAACCTTGGTTCTTTCTTGAGCGGGACATTCACATTCGGCTTTGATAGCCATGTTTGCTTTGACTCCAAAGGAGTCAACTCATTAATCTCATCCCAGATGTTCTTCTCATCCTGCTGCTCCAGAGACGAAGAATCGTCATCATCTGAATCATCTGATGCGTAGTCAGTCATGTCTGATAACTCGGGATCAACATCCGGAAACTTTACTTCGCTTTTAGACAGAAGTTCCAAGTCTGTTTTTTTAGCAGGAGTTGCTTCAGTTGAATCAATGATTCCTAAAAGAAATGACAAGATCACAGACTAGATTACAAGGTAAATTTAATAGAGAAACTTTCGGTAATACAACAGGACAGTAAACACTGGCAAAATGAAAATCATCTTACATGAGATTACTCTGACCCGTGTATTGGGATTTGCAGCCAACAATGTTACGTCCGAGGGGGTATGGGGCTTAACACATAACGTCATGACAATCATACCTGACTTAATTTCCAGAGACTTCAGAGCCCGCAATACTTGGCGACGAGCTGCCTTATCGCGATGCAAATCATCTTGAGCATGCGCATCCAAAGCCTTTAAAATGTGCGGATAAACATCATGCACTGCATCTCTGCCATAAATGCAGTCCAAGTGCCCATAGCCAGGAATCTGAACCCAAGAATACTCTTGATGCGGGTGGGCTTCTTTCACAAGGTTGAATGTAGTGAAGGTGCTGTCAGGAAGATAGCAGCTGTTTTTCTCTCCTAACAATGAAGCATAGAAGTCAGAAATACCACCTATCACGGTGATTCACTTAATCGTTGCCTAGCTTTTGGGTGAATGTGAGGCTAGAGTAGATAAACCTTGTTTAGATCAAACCGTCCTTCCAAATTTTCCAATTTTTCAGAAAATCCTCAAATTTGAGGATCTTACGCCGATTTTGCGCAATTGTTCAGAAGTATGAATGAATAACGAGTAAATCTGTTTGTCTTCTATACCCAGTGAGTATCTTTAGCGATCCCGCATTACGCGGACGCCTCACGTTCTCAAATCGATAGGGCGGCCGTTAAACACAGCTTCCACCGAAGTCAAGAGCATGTAGTATACACAGTGCAAGAATAAATGGCGCCAAAAAAGCGGGGCAATGGATGTCTGATTGATCAAGGATAGCTGAGGAACGAGTTGTACAAATTGACACATACTATCAAACGGAGACTGGGAAGGCCGTGGGCCACCATCCGCATTGCACCCGAGCCACACAATTCTGTACATTTTGCAATAAGCATTTTTTTCTTGTGTTATTTACATTGTTATGATAAATATAAAACAAAATGTCGAACAATGTATCCACTTTGGTCTTCGTTTCCATGAACACATGCCTATTTCGCTTTCCCAATCTCTTTATTATGAAAATACGACGATAAAACTAAAGCCAGTCTCTTCATAGTTGACCTTTAGAGACATTTTTCTCTTACCAACAATAAAGCAGATTGGCATATCTAGTCGATTAATATGCTCCCTGTATTCTGGACTATTCATCCGATCATCCTTGTCCACATCAGGCAAATAGATGTCTTTTCCTGAAGCTGAAACCAGCTTTTTTTCTCTCATCGTCAGAGCCAACTGGGCGCTGCACTCTGCTGTTATGTAGCCAAAGAACTCGTGCAGAGTATCGTGCGTCAGTGGAGTGAGATTTTCATGTTCCCATAGAAGGCCATAAGTAAATGTTATTCTGCTCAATTTCACATGAAACAAGAGGAAAAGGTATTTTCAATTATTAAAGAGATGCGATAAACGAATTCATCGTGCCCAAAGCTACAACCAGTTGTAAAAAAACCCAGCTTCATGTTTTATTAAAAATTGCTGCTAGGCACACATCTATGAGAAATAAAACTCACGTCTCAACTCGTTCCTTCAAGTTTTGAGCGTGGTCTCGTATTGTTAGCAACTTTCTAAAGGGGAGGGGAGGGGATCACAATTACAAGATCATTGATAGGTCATTAAGCCCAAATAAGGCACTGATGTCTCAAGCATTTTACTTTAGCAGCTGGTTGTAGTGACACCACATATATATAATATCTCTTTGATTAATAATATCTCTAAACATATAAACATCGTTTTCCTTTATCCCGTCCGTTATGCTTAAACCTTACTATCTTTCTGGGCTGAGTTGTCCGAAAGACGGAAAACGCTATCCAATGGCTAAATCTTTATCGAGTCGGTAGGACCATTGGTTTCCCTAATACTTCAGCCCGCTGGATAGTGATTTATCCGTTAGATTACGCTATCAAAAGTTTGAACAACCAGGGCCTGGTAGTGAGATTAAACATTACAACGGGAACTTCAAACGGTAATTGGCTTTTAAGGTTGAAAGTACATTTCTACAGGTTTTGCTCCATACCTGTGGCAAACGGGGTTACGACAAAGTTCCTCATATGGCAAAAACAAGTTATCAACGCTCTTGACAAATTTATCAAAAAGCCAGCCAGCCCAGGACGTATGATCATCTGTGTCAACTGTCAATCCCTTTAATCCGACAGCCTCCATTACTCCTGGAATATGAAGCCCAGCTTTCAGCTTATTGAACGAGCAGGGAATGGGATTTGCAGCCACTTGACTCGCCACCAGACTCCTGACCTTTCCCTCAAGCGCTCCAGACAGGAGAGAAGCAAAACACACCAAAGATCCGGCACAGTGCGCCACCACCTGAACGTCTTTCTGCAGGGAGATATACAAACATCGTCCCAATTCGTTCACCAGGCTTTAAGGGGCTACGCCATGAGGATATTGCTGTTTTAAGTCAATTCTGTGTTGAAGTTATTATTTATTTCCTTTACCCATAACCAAAATCCTCTTGTAGATTTATGAAGAAGATATCAAACAGATTTCATTAGGAAGCACCTTCCATAGTAGGAGTATTTAAAGTTCATCATCACGTTTATATCATCGCGCATATAGGCCCAATCCAAAAATGGCTGCTGGGTTAATATTCTTTTGTTTAAATTAAGATTAACCTGAATAGACTCATTCTTCAGTACAAAATTGAAAATAATACATTATCTCAAGCGAGGATAGTCGGGCTAATTTTAGTTTAAACAAAAGAATATCAATCCAGCAGACGTTTTGCATTGGCTCCATTCAGTCAATAAAACTTAAGCTTCAAACTTTTTTGAGTTTCAAAACGCCTTTGTTCAAATTGCTCCTTAAGTACACATGCGAAAACTTTTGCACCCTGAGATCACGTAATTTGTCAAAACTGACGAAAACAGAACAAATTTATACTGCCAAGTTTTGGGCATTTTCCTCAGTTCACCCTCGCACTTTCTTTTCTTTAAAAGCTCATTGGCTGCATATCGCCTTATGATAAAGATGTCAACATGCCCAGTAAAGAGATAAAGCAGTTCTAAAGAAACTGTGTTGCATGCAACCACCTTTACCATCACTTCTGGTTTATGTACCTGCTTAGTGATTTCTATCACTTTATTGATAGCCGCTGGGTAATCAAAAGCTGCACAGTCGTCCAGTGTGTAGTCCTTGCGGACCATTGATGGAAGATTACACGAAGTGCGCCAATCAACAAGCCAAACATCATACCTAGTGAAGCCATGTAACTGTGCTCAGTCAGTGAACACTGCTTTTAAGGATACTACTTATAAGAAAGGGTTACATGAAGTACCAACCGCTTTCAATTAAGGAAGGAAAGGTATGAGCGAGAGTATCCCCACACAAGAGAGAATAAAAAGGAATCTCATCCAAAAACTTTGGTTCGTCCGATAGCTTAAGACACATTTTCACAGGCAAGACTAAACTCTTTGTTTAACTCGCAACATGTTTCATGC
This sequence comes from Porites evermanni, assembly GCA_942486025.1. Lineage (NCBI taxonomy): Eukaryota > Metazoa > Cnidaria > Anthozoa > Scleractinia > Poritidae > Porites > Porites evermanni. The sequence goes on along the minus strand of CALNXI010002597.1, from coordinate 43,069 downwards.
TATGTTGAACAGTGGGATTGGAAAGAGTTAAGTTTGCAGTATTTCATAGTTCAGTGGACAAATTCATTGCTCCTTAAGAAATCAAATGAGTAAAACAAACTCTATACAAACAAAACGAAATGAGAAAAACAGTACTGTAAAACTGATGGGAAACGGGTAAAGGAAGGCTGCGAGTACGCATCGCAAAGTGGCTGATTTTATCTTGTAACTGTTAAAAGAGTATCTGACCGACGAAGGATTTACAGGTTACTAGTTGTTTTAAGAACTACAATAGTTCGTGTACCCGTCTGTATTTCTGGTTTCTTTTCTTCTTGAGTATTCGACAATGTTATCGCAAATTAATACAACTTTGGTCAACTACGTTTTGTAAATTGGGCAAATGTGTGAGTGGAAATCCAGTTTGAATACCAGGTGCCTTGCATGTTGGATGGTGGAGTCTAATGACAAGTATCCGTTTAATACAGGTTTGTAACAATAGAAATGACCCTTGCATCCACCTTTTAGAGGTCCGCGTCCGCTGAAGAGAGGTAACATCTTAATAAGGGGGGAAAATTGGTGACTTTGGCTACTGTCAGCTTAATACAGGTTTCACTGTAAATTTTCTCAGCCAAAGAAGTTCACTTATGTCCAGAGAAGCACGCAATGGCGAAAATGGCGAATCTGGCGAGAAATAGCCTGAGAGCTGGCGAAAACGTAAATGAGATTACAAGAGGTGCACCTTGTATAGTAGAGAAGTTGACGAAAATGGAAAAACTGCCTGACATAAATGGCACATCTGGTCAAAATGGCGAATGTGGCAAAAGTTTTGCCCTGGGTTTGGTAAATATTCAAACTGGATACCAAAAACGCCCCAAGGAGAGTGGCGAAAATAGTCAAAACCTGTCAGCAATGGTGAAATAGGCGAATCTGGCAAAAAAATTCGCCAGGGGGTTGGCAAAAATGAAAATGACCTTTGAGAGGGGATATTTTGGCGAAAATGGCAAGTTTGGCGAACAAACACCAAAGTTTAAACCACAAAATTCAAATGACAAGTCAGAGAGGCCCATAGAAAGTGGCGATTTTGACGAATGTGCCGAGTTTGGCGAAAATGGCAAGTATGGCAAAAATTCGTCAACCCTTATGCCAAATAAGATAGCAAAGGGGCCCTTTGGAAAGTGGCGAATTTGGCGAAATTCGCCAAAGATGCGACTGAACTTCTTATGATATGTCCAAAGGGTCCCCTTCATTAGTGGCGATTTTGACAAAAATGGTAAACATGGCGATGAGACCAAAATGGCGAATTCGTCATTTTCGCCAAATTTGCCATTTTCGTCAAAATCACTACTTTTCAAGAGGCCCCTTTGGACGCCTTTGAATTTTCCCAAACCTTTGTCATTTTTGCCATTTTCGTCACTCGTCACTTTTCAAGCGGCCCCTTTGGACATTCTTGAATTTTCGCCAAACCTTTAAGGAACTTTCTCCAGATTTGCCATTTTCGTTGTTGCATGCATTTCTGGTCATACGAAAAGTTAGCAGGGTTATTATTATTGAAGGAGATTAAGCCCCCTCCCGAGCGCAAAATTAAATAACTTCTTACATTTTGAAAACTTGTTTTCGCCTCTACGATATTCTCAGGCCCCCCCTGTGCGTAATAGAATAACGACGGCTATCACGTTTCTCGCCAAAATGGCGCTGGCTCACGAACGCGCACTACTAAGTATTGAGAAAACCTCGACCTCGTAGTCGTCCTCGTCTTAGAATCTAAAGGTCTCTAATGGGTTACTACAGGATACAGTGGCAAATCTAACATCGTACCTGTGTTGCACTAGATATTCCACAAGGTTGGTGTCAATTGTGTCAAGGCTAAACATTCCACTACTTACTCCAGCTCCGTGAAACATTACAACTGGGCCTTTTGAGCCACCATTGTAGCGAGTCAATGCTATTTCAAACTGAAAACATGACAATTTTATGTAGTTGAATAAAGGAACACAAGACTTAAGGGCAAGCAAACACTAGTCAGGATCTTGAAAAGGAAAAACAAGAACATATGCTTGCTGTGATTTGTCTCCGTTCAGACGAAAGCCTTCCTGAGTGGTGACTATTGCCTTGTCTTCTTCAAGCTTCCCAACAATTAGAAGGGATTGTTAAAAAAACCCATTAATATTCGAACCGTTTAGGAGACGTAGAACCTGGTAGTATGGCCTATCCTCTCCCCGTCAGGAAAGGCAAGGAAAATTGGGGCCTGGACCGGGGCCTTCAAACCCAGACCCATTGCTCACTTTCCTACCCTGAAAAGAGACCTTAATTTATTTCATGGCCCTGACTCATTTCGTCTGCGCAAAGAATTAAGCAATTTTCCCAACTAACGATCGTGGAATTACATTTTTTGGAAAATTTCAGAGACCAACCCTAAAAACCTACAAAAACACACCTTGTCTTCAGTGGTGCAGTTGAAGACTTCAGGAAGGCATCCACGAAGCCTCAGAAGTCTTTTCTTCCTAGGTGGAGCATCAGGGTCAAAGTACTTATCAAATGAGGAGACTGGACTGTACACATCCCAGAGGGTTTTAGCAAAGAACGCACCAAAACGTGCCATCCAATACAGCTCCTCACATGTGCTGTGGGTATTAATGATCTCCATTGTCTCAAGTTGCTTAGCAAAGTTGGCAGCAGTTATGTAAAGTGTTGCGTTGCCCAAGGGCTTTTTCTTGCCAAGGCGGAAGATTTTGACGAACAATGTTGTGGTATCCTTCAATCCAGTTTCACCAAAATGGTCCTTGTGGACATACTTGACACCTTCAAAGGAAAACTGCCTGCCTTCATCTCCATTAAGAGTCATTTTATACACCATGTTCTTAGTGTCGACGTTCTCTTTACTGGTACTGAACAGCTGAAAATGGCCTACCAAAAACAATGAAAGTGACACACCAGTTAATCGCCTTGTTTTTCTTGAGTCTCCTCGTGGCTTAACAATCAGACAGAACGCCTGCCCAGTGTTTCACAGGTCATAGGTCCCAATCCTGTCAATGACTTGAAAATTGTTATCTTTGCTCCACACTTGTGACATGATTCTGGATAAGAAATAACTCTCTTAAAGAGACACTCCCTTCATCCAATTCTATACAAGGGTTCTTTAAACTTTACTTCACTATTATTGAAAATGCTTCAGTAGCAAAAGCTTACATAATAAAAAGATATAATTGTAATCTAAACAAAAAAAACTCTCCATGTATGACCACCTCTCGTAAGCGACCACCAATCCAAGACACCAAAACCTTTTCAGTGAAAGCCTCATAGGTTGTACACCAGTCTCGTAAATGAACACCTCTCGTAAGCGGCCGTGATCACTTCTAAGGGAACAGTTTTATAATCTTGTATTGTTTTCAGGCTCCTGTAGGCGAACGCTCTCTATGTTCACTGTATGTACAACGCTAAGAACTTTAAGTGACAAATGGAACTACACATATCGTTACTTAGATATTGCATACAATAAATTCTCCTGCAAAAAATTAAATTTCTTGGAACCTCTTCTCGGAAAAGACCCCTTGTGGATCGATTTTAGAAAGGGAGCACACCGTATTTACTGGAATAAGCGCCGCCCCCGATTAAGCACTGCTTAAGACAAAAAGCCCTGAAACCCTTGAATGCGATATTCGTTTATTTAGGTCCCTTTGAAGTTAGATCAATCCTGTTGAAATCGAAGAAGTGACTTGACAGAACTTTTACGGTATTATTCTTAGTGTTACCCTAGATAACCCTAAATATCTCTTGGTAAATAAAAACAACAGCAGTGCACATACCATCAGAAACCGTTAGTGGAGATGAGGATAATTCCAGACATGTTACTGTTCCACTTATTTTAGCGGAGTGAGATGGGTCACAGATAAGCATCTGTTCCAAATCATCCGACTCAATGGTAAGTGTAAATTCGCAAGGCATTTGTTTGCCTTCGTTGTTCGATGATTTATATGTCCCCTCCATCTTTTCTGTGAAGCGAATTCCAGGCTTTGGTTTGACAAAGCTAGTTTGATCTGCAAACAAAATAATATTAATATAGAGTCCTGAGACATTCACAGAGTGTTTGCCACCCACCGAATGATTTTGGCTTGTGTACCTCTTGATTTGAGTGGTTTTTAGTCATTACTGTGGAATTTTGAAGCTGATGGTCCATGGTGGGAGAGGGGGGGGGTTGCGGGGTATTTTACAGTGCAAACGATGATACTCTTGTTATACTATGGCATCCGCAATCAATGTACCTCTGAGCTTTCGTTAAAAAAGATTGGAAACTCACTTCTTTTAGCCATGTACGATGTGTACAGGACAATAGAGTATGACCAAAGCATGCTTCTGGTACGATCTTTTAACCCTCCTGACTTGAATCAGGGTATAAATTTTAAACTTTGTGGTCTGAAATAGGGTGGATCAGATTGGTCCAGAATTGAGTATGGATTTTTGAGACTTCAAATTTTAGATTCCAAATTAAAAGTGTGGACACCTCTGGTGTATAGGGGGGAAAGGCTGATAAACAGAAAAAGTTTTTGCAAATTGATTTCTCTTGTTATGGGCCATCTCATTTTTAGACAAGCACTTAACAAAAACCAGTTGACAGCAAAGCGGAAGACCAAAGGAGCAAGGAAGCGCATGCAACATGCTTGTTTAAAACAAGTATGTTACGCAGGCAGTCCCAGAGTCAGTTTAGCCAAGGCCAAAAGCAAAGTTCTCGTAGGATCTTTAAAGAAATGTCTTTCTGAAGAAATTCAACTTTTGTCATAAACAAGGAAGCAAACTGAATCTTATCTGAAAAATGGACCCGAGCCTGCGATCCATTGAGAACAATATCTGGTCAGCGGAGAGCTTTAAAAACAAATCACCTCAATGAGTTGTACAGCTGAGCCTGTGATACAGTTATGTGACACTGGTCAGCATATACCCTATTTCGACAGCTGTCAATTGACCATAGCATGGATGTCCAGTACTTACTGTGGACTAATAGCTACAATGCAGTGTGACATTTCACATCCGCTAAAATGGGGGACGTATGTACGGACGATTTTGTCAAACCAAAATTTCTTGGATGAAAAGATAACCAAATTTTATCACCCATGGCTCTGTGCTATAAATAAATATTTACAACTACGGTAACCACAACTCACCGAGCGGCTTGAATGTGTCATAATCTATGTGCCAACCCTCTCGTTTAGCAAGAAGTCGTAAACAGCGTTCTGCCAGGCACGAAATGGTAAGAGTTGGGTTGACTCCAACAGCTACTGGAAGAATGGCACCATCTACAACATAGAGTCCTTCAAGCACACTACCAGAATCACCTAAAATGATATAAGTTATATAATTACCATACATTGGTTTATAGACTTAATATATTTATTTCCTTAATGACTGTTCCAGCATTCGGCAAATGGCCTGACTTCTGTCTGTGTGTGTGTTGTGGTCTCATTCGCTCAGAATCCCTTAAAGCTAATTCAGCTAGGCCGACCTCATGAATAACAATTGGTACAATGAATATTTCCTGAATTTAAGAACATTCAGAGCCATTACTTTAAGCTTGAGGTGCATTTGATTGATCGTATTC
>CALNXI010002597.1:20000-35000 GCA_942486025.1 Porites evermanni | reverse complement strand
AACAATAATTGTATCACCTCTTCATGGCCTGTACACCCGTAGCTTAAGAGAGTGCAGAGGTTTTAATCGATGGAAACTAGCACGCCTCAGCCCAATCTTCAAGAGAGCTGATGGGCTAGAGAAAGGTAACTATCGGCCTGTCTCTCTCCTGAGTATAGCCAGTAAGATCCTGGAGTCGGGCGTTTCTGACATTGTCGTATCGCACGTATTCAGGGAAAATGAGTGCCTTGTTACTGCTCACTAGTGGGCATTTCGTAAAGGTTACTCCACTGAACTATTAGTAATATATCTAACGGAGACCTGGAGGCGTGCTCTCGATATTAACCGTGTTGTTGGAGCAGCAGTTGTGGACTTTCAAAAGGCATTTGATAGCGTTTCGCACTCACCCCTGACTACGAAATTGTATCAACAGCTTGGGATTACAGGCAACTTACTGCTATAGCTGCAGGACTACCTTACGGACAGCTTTGAGCTGTAATGGGAAGCTACTAGAATGTGTCACAACAGCTAAGATACTGGGGGTCCACATGGACGAACATCTAACATGGGCTGACCACGTGACTGCGCTTCTTTCTTCCTGTCATGTAGCATTGGCGGTTCTCCGGAAACTGCGCAACCTCGCACCATACCATGTTCGCAAGCAGTTAGTGGAGTCATCAGTGATGTCAAAACTGGACTACGGGTGCGTCGTCTTCTATCCCCTTCCAGAATACCAAATGAAACGGCTGCAAAGAGTTCAAACAACTTGCGCGGGCTACGTACTTGGGTGGTATGCTGTTTTAGAGGACTTGCAGAGATTAAAATGGCTTCCAATTATTAAAAGCAGAGACCTGGCACTACTGAAAATCACTCATAAAGCCCTCTACGATGATGTTTGGCCTGTTTTCTTCCGCCTTAAGTTCCATACTGTCAGTGCCTATAACTTGAGATCTCTTCAAGCACCAAATTTGGCCATTCCAACTGAAAGCGGCACTTTTCAGGACTCAGCAGCGAGATTATTAATACAATGATTATTAATATGATGGTTTGACATGAAATACTTACCCATGTTAAGCAAACGCAGCCATTAAATGAAGATGTGTTTGAAGCTAGCATACTGCGCTTTTTCATCGCCTCCTTCAAAAGATTCTAGGATGAGTACTTTTTGGGGTTTTTCACTGTTTGTTGAAGTTGAAACCTTTTGATGTTTTTTCCCTTCCAAAAAGTGATTTCAGATCTCTGTGTTTGTGGCTAGAGTGTGTGTACATCCATTGAAAAAAGAAGGCTCTCAGCTATCATTGGTACTTTTTATCAGTACCATTTTCAAAAGATGGTAGGATGGTTTGCTTTCAAATTTTCTTCTCTTTTTATGTTGAAGTTTAAATCGTTCAAAATGTGACGGCCAATGTCTCCTTTTATCTTATTGCGATTCTCGCTTTGCGTGTGAACGGTCATTCCTTACAGGAAAGGAATGTCATGGGGAATGTGCTCATTGTAGATCACCACGATGATGTACATCTACCTTTCCTACCTACCTACCTTTAAACAATTCCTTCGCTATTACCATTTTGATTTATACGGCGGCGTTTTAACCAAAACTTTAGTTGAGCAACAGTCTCAATTTCTCTCTCTTCTTCAATAAAGCGAGCACCGGGAATGTTCTCTGGAGTAAGATCGACTTGATCGTCCGTCATGTTAGTTATTTTAAATTTACCGCGAGGACTATTAAGCCTCACTTCCATGCAACTTCCGGTTTTTTTCTGGAATTGGAGTATTGCAGGCAACAAATTATCTTCCAGAAAGTTGATGTGCCCGGAGGCCCCCTGTGGCTCGATTCTTGTAAACGATCACCTCCCGTTAGCGACTACTAAGTCTTTGTATTTTGGTTGTTCACTTACGGGAGGTTTGACTGCATCTCAATAGTACACGCTGACCCGTTTACCATTTGTTACGTGTTTAAATGTTATATTTTGCTCAATTACCATCAAAGACTTGTCCAGCATGGTTTACCACAGCAGTTTGTCCAGATTCTCCCATGGGGCAGCCACCTAGAGGATGTGCTGAGATCACATTCTTACCAAGAGCAGGAGTCCACATGGGATTTTGCACAAATGTCCCGCTGAGACCTTTAGTGACTTTTTTCATTGCCTGATTGCAGGTCACAAAGTTTTCCTGATAACCAACTCTCTTCCAGGTGATGTCAACATCGTCGTTGGTGTTATTGTAAGTGATGATACCACTTGCATCATCATGGCTCATGCACAAGAAAGAAAGACTTTTGTCGATTCCTTTACCCTTTAGATCCTGAAAATGTTAAAAAAGGTTTCTCTTAATTTCTCTAACATATTGGTTTCAAATCCTCAATATTATTGAAGGAAACTCTAGTATACTGGCAATTATCCACCTTATTGAGCTTAAACTTTCACAAACGTAACCACTAGACACACATTTACAGTGCTAAGGCCTATACAAGATTAATTTAGTTTTAGCTAGACTCGCCAAAAGGCGGATTCACTCACTTTTCACTGGGCTGCTTCTGCTCAGTTATACTAGACAGAAATATTGTATCGTATGAGAACGAGGAGTTTACTAAAACAAACTCGACAGCCAACTGCCCATTGATCCCGATCTACGGGCCTCATTGATTACATTTGCATTTGTACACTGACAAGATCCTAATTTGCTGTCTACAGTCGACATGTGGTAACCGTTTTCATGTTAAACGCATTATTTTTCCCACAAGATAAAAGATATTCAGTTTTAAGATTTTTCTCTTGGTATTTTTCTCTAACTTAAAAGAATAAAATCCTTTGCATTTTGTGATCTATGTTGCTTATCGGCACGCACTTTAAACAATGCAAACAGATGAAACGATCGATAACATATTTTTTACCGTGATACTAATATCATATTAATATGAGTTAAAAATTCGCTCGAGTTCGCTGTTTGTCTCACCCGTGACTAACTTTTCTTCATGGTAGAAAATTATGCGGCTTTATAACTCCTCCCGAAGTTTTTGTACCAGCTAAACAATATCGAAACACTATTCACAGTCCTATATGCCCTCGTCTACTGCTGATCACATGTGCACGAACTCTCTCTTTTCAAGCGATACATCTCAATGCACAATAATTGACCCTTATATTAATAAAAACCCTATGGGTCATTCACATTAATACTGTTTTTGCCCCTCACATTAACAGTGTTCATTCGTATTCAAAACACCTTTAGGAAAATAAAGGTCGTGTAAGTCATGTGTATTATGTTTCGAGATAAATCGATTTTTGGCTTTTTTAAGTTCCCATTTTGCAGTGGCTTAAGTTCACATCTCCATAAAAAAAATGGTACACATAGCGAGAAACATCACGCGGGCTGTAAATTTTGAAAGGTTTTTTGAAACTCGCTAATGCTGACATCAATATATCGTGCTTGCTGAATGGGCGAAAACACAAACTGAATTGAGGAGAAGCATAACAAATGATAATAAGATCATGTACAAATTTAAAGATAAAAGCTTAGCAAGATACAGATACAAACAAGAGCAAAACCTCTGAAACCTCTGGGCTACACTTGTATGCTCTATCTACTCAGTGACCAAACCTTGTCGGTAATAGCTCATATTTTCCTCAAGTTGGTCTTTGTGATCGAAGCTCCCGGATCTGATGTCCTGGTGAAGTTTTGAACTTGTGTGCGAAATTCTCAAAGTTCCTATTTTTGTCCGTGTCTTCTTTATCCTTATACGAAATTTAGACCTCCAAAGTGGCGTGTGTTGCATTAAATAGAAGAAAATATTAAAATGAAAAGCCAGTCTTCTAACACGGCAAAGTTGTCACTTCCCTCGCTCATGGACGTCCATTTCTTAACATCAGGATTCATCTAACAAACATCGACTGAGTTGTTCGCTTCAGTACAACGGCTTACAAGCAAGTCCTCAGCTAGTGTGTCATCAGTTGGTATAATACTTTGGTCGTAAATTTTGGTTGTTAATTGCTCATGTATTAAATCGATCGTTAATTCTCTCTTTGAGTTCACGAAAAGGCCCGTTCCAAAACTGACGCTCACAGTCATTTTTTGGTGTTAACCTACCGTGAACATCGTGTGGGTTCGTATGCAACGTGAGCATTTCTCTGATTTGGTTTCCCAGCGCCAACATCACCAATTGACTTAAACTCGAACAATGACAAAACTCCTATGATCGAATCGTTTCGAACAACGTCAACAACAATAGTCTTCTTGATTCGCAACGCCTTCTGGGTTTCTGGGGGGCGGACGCGAGGTACAAAACGAGGATTTTTCGTGCAAGGGAAAATCGTAGGAAACCACTTGTAAGATCATCGTTTCTCAGTACCAGACCCTCGTGTCTTCCCCTCCGGGTGTACGTTTTTCTTCGTAGACGACCGAAAACCGAAATTATAACTGCGCTTGCCCCACAGGCAGCCCACTAATAATTATTATTAACTGGGTTGACAATAAAAGTAAATTTAAAGCCACCATAAAGAGATTCAAAGAGCAGAATGGGAATGCTAGCTAGCCCTCCATCATTCAGCTCTCAGAAATTTCTTTATTTTTTGTCACATTCCTACCTGCCATGCCCTTTCCAGTAATTCAGCTGAGGAGTATGTCTGAATTCCGATCAGTTTTGCAGCAACCGACAAACCAACAGAGTACATACCAGAAATCACCGATGGAGGCGTTCCATCTTCAACTACGAAGCCCTTCTTGTGGTTTCCATCAGTTTTTCTGAAATCCATAACAGACGTTATACAAGGGCCTGGAGGTTTTTTATTTCTTGCCATGTGTTGAGTTGTTAGCCCAACAGAGTTGGCATTTTCTGCGCCATTGAAGCTGAAACCCAAGACATCTCCATTTGTGGAAAAGTTCTTTCCTATTTGGTTAGATACATTAAGCCCCTGCTCTCTAGATCGAAGCAACAGTTTGGTAGAGCCAAGTGCTCCTGCACCAATGATGACATGAGTAGCTCGTATGGCTTCTTCTTTAACAGTGAAACTGCCTCTGACTAGTCGCTTGTATTTTACCATCCACTCAGTAGTCCCAGGTGCCTTGGTTACTGACATGACTTCCACCTTTAAAAGAGTGGCTATCAGCGTAATAAAAAATTCATTATGCCAAGGGATTAGCAATATTAACTATAGCCCAGGCAATAGGGCTAAAGATTGTATCGACAGAGAGTTGACAAGGTAAGCTGACATCTTTCAAAGCTGCTAGAACTGAGAGTGACCCCACGATTGTTTTAGTAAAAGTTTACTGCAGGTACACTTTATTCTAGTGCAAATTCTGGGAGCTCACACGGACCTGACAATGCATTTAGTAAGAACTATTTCTAAATCATAATGGCTGAGTCATTTCCTAAGTTTAATGCAAAGGATCTTTCTTTTTCCATCAGTTCTGCTACGCTACTTTAAGTGTGTTCCTGTTGACAAAAAAGTCGTCAAAAAGTGGTCTATATGTAGCTTTTCAACTTGTAAATTACTAGTAACCCTTACAATGACACGTTCTGTTTTCATTTGCTTCTTCTTTACTACAACTGATAAAAAAAATCATTAAGCTCTACAGGCCTGTAAATTCACTATCAGGTGCCTCATTAATTTACAGAATTAGTCATATTATAAACATCTTAGTGGTCTTGTTTCTGTGAACCATATACATACTGTTAATATTATAGATCCTCACTTTTAAGGCCCAAGTGCGACGACTGCAGCAACTCATGTTTAAGTAAATAAGGACCATTTCAGTAGTTGAACTTTTCATGTACCGAACTTAATACCTATTTGGGTCGACCCAAATGATGTAAGTTTGATGGCGGAAGTTGATTCAGACAACGAACTGAACATCGGCCCGGCCAGACTGGACGTTGGACTTCACGTCGGCCTACATTCATTTTCACGATGTACAATGGTCTACAAAGCTCACCAGTCAAAATAAATTAAAGTAATTTATGTATTTGACTCGGCACATGAAAAGTTCGATGTTTGAAATGAAGTCGCTCAACAGTCAAAATTCCCATGTGGCCCACTGGAACTTAATTCATGGGTCGACCCAAACTAAATATGTCGGATTTTTAAATCCGACATATTTAAAAATGATCCAAATGTTGATCTTTTCATGTACTTAATTAAGGTGATTAGGTTAGGCACAGCTGTACATGAGAAGTTCAATGTTTGAACTGAGCCTAATAATCGTCCTAGTGACAACTCAGCTCCTACTGTACCTCTGTGAATATCTCTGCCCCGTGAGCCTTGGCATCAGGCAAGTAGTTCATGGTCAGAGTATTCTTTGCACCAACATTACAACCACCGCAGCAGTTTCCACAGCCAGTACACTTTGGCTGTGGAACTCCAACATGATTGGATGGTTTGTCCTCAAATGTTACATAAAGAGGAGCTTTGTAATAGGCCTTTTTAATGTCCTCAATATCGCATGCACCAAAGCCATCTTCCATCCGCTTCATTTTGTCCAGTTTAGGGTAATGATCTGGATAAGTGGTGGGTTTCAACATATCCACCACATGCTTTCGGTCAATTTTCATTAGGTTTTCAAGGTCTTCCTTGAGTTCTGATGGCCATGACTGGTCCCTATACACTTTTTTATCAGCATCAAGGCCAACATTGGCATTTATGAGGGAGCCTCCTCCAAGACCACACCCCTGGACAACGCTTAAGTCGTCAGAGACATAAAACTCATATAGACTAGATGGTTCCCCTGCAAAGTCAATTCATAGTTGCAGGGTTATGATTATATATTTCATTCTTTATACAAAATGTCAATTATTTGTACCTAAATAAAGGAAGTTTACAAAATTAAATTGTATTTTAACTTCATTTTGAAAGGGTGTTTCTTTGTATTAAAAGGTTTCAACCAATCCTAACGGTTGCAAACAATAGCCAAGGAAAGTTTTCAATTTTCACATGTTCGTCACATAGATTTCTGTGTTGTTTAGCCGTAGACCAGATTTTGTAATAAGGAAGTTGGTTGGAAAACTAAGGATAAGTATAAATGCTGCTTTGCCAAGTTTTGTAAAATTTTAGCTTTTTTAATCAATCAGAAGTATAGACAACAGTAAAGTTAGCACCTTTGTGCATTCCAACACGTTAACCGCAAGCCTGCTGAGAGCAAACTCGTTCTCCAGGGCACTCTCTAGTTGTTGCGTTTCTTTTCAGCCGGACCATTAATTAATTAACAACTGCGTCGCTTAGTGGAGGTGGGTGCCTGAGATGTCCAGGGGGTTCCACTTTTCGCAAACAAGCCAGCCCCTAGACAGAGTTACATCCTCATGGCTGGTAAACACGCGCCCTCCAGCTATGAGCCCCCACACCAACGGAACCACTGAGGCACCTGTCACACTGATTTATTCAGTGGGTGGGATGGGGGTAAAAGAATGATCCAAAGGCTAAACGAAGAGAGTGGCCGTCAGGAAACGTTATACTAAGCACATGAAGATGATGCAAGCAAGGCTGACCGCGCTTGACCCACCGCGCTGACCACTGATCGACACCTGCACTCCTAGTTGTTAACTGTGTTAAATTTCATTTAACTACATTAAAATTTACTCCACTGCTTAATGACGCAAATATATATATATATATTCATGACTTGTAAGCATTACCTTTTGTGTTTTCCCCGCCACGATGAATCTGAATTTCCTTTAAGGCAGCAAGGAATGACTCTGGAAACTCACCAGGTAGCCACTCCTTCCCTCGCTCCAACACACATACAGTTTGACCAGCTCTTGCACAACGGCTGGCTGCAATAGACCCTCCATATCCTGATCCAACAACCACTACATCATAGGTGGGCTTAATGGATGCATGGGCACACGACAATCGGGGAAATTCAGGTTTAACATTTTCTGAGGCAAGCCGCTAAAACAGAACAGTCACTAGATTTAGAAGAACTAGATGGTAGAAGAACTAACTGCCACTTTAAAAATTTAATATCGTGAATATTACAGAACTTTCTGAAATAAAAATCACACATTAAATTAATAGATGAGGTGTATATATTTTTACACACCTTAGACCTGTGCAAATTCCTATTTTTATACTACTACAACAGAAATTTCTGCAATTTGATTGGCTTAGAGCAGTGGTATTTCAGCTTAATTTGAAATAGTCACATGTGAAAATTACAAACCTTTTGTGGGTGGTAGTATAAACAAATAATAGCATGATTTGTACGTGATATTTGGCATAAATACCAATTGTGATATTTCAAAATTGTCTCAAATTTCACTCGCCTAACGGGCTCGTGAAATTACGTATAACAATTTCGAAATATCACTCGTGGTATTTATGCCAAATATCACTACAAATCATGCTATTACCTATACAAATCGTAGGCTCAGGAAAATAAACATTAATAAGTATAGGTAATAGCATGATTTGTAGTGATATTTGGCATAAATACCACGAGTAATATTTCAAAATTGATATACCTAATTTCACGAGCCGTTAGGCGAGTGAAATTTGAGACAATTTTGAAATATCACTAGTGGTATTTATGCCAAATATCACTTACAAATCATGTTTTTTTTTTTACTACTACCCGCAAAAGGTTTGTAATTTTCACACGTAGGTATTTCAAATTAAGCTGAAATACCACTGCTCTAAGCCAATCAAATTGCAGAAATTTCCCATGTAGTAGTATAATAATAATAATAATAATGAGTCTTTATTCATCAGATAAAAATACATATCAGATGTTACAATATAAAAGGAATTAAAAAGTTTTTAAAAGTCTGAATATTATATAGCTAAGTTATACTTAAAAATTAATCTATTAAAAAAGCACTGTAAAAAACAGTGTAGATTCCGTGCTTTTCCTTGAGTGTTATACAGTGAAAAACGAAACTGGAACTGGCACATCCTTGATATCATATCAGTAATTTTTCAACTTTCCACTTCAACTTCTTTTCAGAGCAGTCTCACAGCAGTAAAATTAGATATACATAATTGTATTCTTTGTCGTGATACGGTCTTTTGAATTCTGGGGAGTAAACCTCTGTTCTTAACGTTTGCTGTTGGCACCTTTGAAAACAAAGCTGTGGGGTCCAAAAACCTGTTTCAACTTCGTGCTTCTGCCGTTCTGAGCTGGCTCAAATTCAGCAGGACTCTAGCACGACTGGGCACGACTTGGTTTCAAACGTCAATTTTAACTCATTCCAATAATAAATAGTTGTTGTTGAAAACAAAATTTAAAAATAAAACGATCTAGGGAACTTTTAAAATGTATAATTTGTGAATTGACTTTGGCATGACGTTTGAAACCAAGTCGTTTTACTGACGTGCTTAAGTCGAATTTAATCCAATCAAATGAGTTTGACATGGCAGTAGCAAAACATTTGAAACAACGCTGAGCAACCCGTTGCAACAGGTGTTGCAAGAAACTGCCGTCAAAAGAGGTGGGAGAGGGGGCGTATTTTGCATTTTGCGGTTTACAGTTCAGTAAGCTCTTTTTTTCGCCTTACCACTAGTTCTGTTGTCCAGTATCTTTTGTTCTAACTCCCTTCTGAATAAAACCTACATATTATTCCTGTTTCATCTGAGCGGTCACCGTTCACAGCTGACCAAGGACAGAGATGCCATTGACCATTTCAAATGTAATAATGTCACTAAACGGGTACTTTTAGCTGCTATTGGGTTAGCAGCTGTTCTGAATGGCTTTAAAAACGTCATAAATGAGTTTACGGCAGTAGCCTTTCAAAACAGCCGTTTCTCCTTGCTCCTCGCCACTAAGGACGTTTCGCCAGGAGGAACGTTTGCGACTCAGCGACAGAAATTCCATACTGATGACGTAAAATCTGTCCGGAATCTCGTCAGGAGCTCTGATTGGTCGAAGTAGTAGTTATATTGTCTTACCTATTGTTTGCGAATGACAGACAAAAGACAAAAAGGCAACAAAGGTTAAATGTAGACGTGATGAATTATTACAAAACTGTCAATATTCCTAGAATATGTTCTTCTTTAAAAAAAAGCATCTGAGTTTTGCTGGAGCTCGTTCGCAAAAGATCGTAAAACTTTATTATAATCGACCAGGAGAAAAATAAAATAAAATAAATTTACTTTTGGAACCCCATGACTACCGGATTTATTATGTAAACATTGATTTGCGTCATCAGTATGGAATTTCTGTCGCTGAGGCGCAGACGTTCCTCCTGACGAAACGTCCCCAGCGGCGAGGAGCTAGGAGAAACGGCTGTATTCGTAGGCTATTATAGCTGAGAGGAGAGATCGTTAACACACCAGAAAACACGTACCCCAGTGCACAGCTGCAGGCAACGCAATCTCCTCAGGATCGAGAAGACCCTGGGGACGAGGTTGCAGGCAACGAAAACTTTTACTGGTCAGCAGGTACCGTAAATGATCTGATGGACGCCCGGTGAGAGACCGGCGGGATTGGCAGGAGGCGTTTAAAAGAGAGAGACGTTTATTCTCATAACTGTAATTATATGCTTTCGGCGAATATATCACAACAACAGATCATTATGATCTCTTGATCACAACAGTCTAAAACAGCAGACTGTCCAGTCTATCCGTTGTTAGTAAAATCCAACTAGTGGTCTATTATCAATACTGCGTTCTGATTGGCTGAGCTACTACTAGGCTATACGTTATAGCCCACTAGTAGCGAAAAGCGCCGGCTTTGAAACTCAAAACAGTGGCAGCTGAATCGCGTTTTGCTAGCTAAAGTTGTTTTGAAAATGAAGAAATGATCGTCGTAGTGAACGCAATTTATCCAATTGCGTAAAGAGGCCAGAAAAAAGTTGTTTTGTCTGAAAAAAGTTCTTTTTTCTCGATATTTTTGACCAACTAGATGGATTTTACTAAAACAATTATTCCTCTGGCCCTCATGGCCTCTGAGTCAATAGCCCATTCGGCCTTCAGCCTCGTGGGCTATTGACTCAGAGCCCGTTCGGGATCGAGGAATAATTGTTAAATATACTTCTAGGCCGTTTGGAGATCGTTTTATTTATTTATTTTATTTTTTTTTTTCATCATCTTCATCCTTCGAACAATGGGATCTCCTCCCAAACATCACATTTCGTCATCGCTATTACATACATTATGAAGATTATGTGAAGAGATTTTAAAAAAATTCGTTCGCGACGTTTCAGAGATATACAGAAAAGCGCTAAAAGTACAAATTTTGAATGAAGTTGCACTTATACAGGTGGTGAGAAAACAGATTAGTTTTTAAGATCGCAACAACGAAAATACATAAAAATTTCTTAGCATCAAAATATGACATTAAGCAGTATTCTGGCGCTACTGAAGAATAATTTGAGTCATTTATAACGTTTTTATTAAATAATCTATCACGGTTATTGAAAATTTAAGGTTTAAAATATATTTTCGTTTTAGTCGAATTCAAACATACAGAATTTTTTATTTCTTACGGAGGTTATTTGCTCAAGACCAAACTTTAAATTCCTAGTGTTGGATTTTCAGTAGCTGGTCTAGATCGCGCAAAATTAGGCGTTTATCAAATTGAAAGTTTTTTGTTTATTTTTGCCATAGTAATATCGATTTTACTAAAACCTACATTTTGACAAATTTCAATTTATGGTCATGCAATCATTAGTGAAATTTTTATAGCGATCCGACAAGGATAAAATCACTTTTAAAGCGATTGAAAAATATCGGTATGGTCTCTGAAAACTTTATCGAAACACCTTAAAAACGACAAAACGAACCCAGTAACAAAATTATCCGGATTCCTTTCGAATCCGAAAAAGTGTGTAGCCTTATTGTATGATGGATCCAAACACGCGACACTAGAAGTATTATACAAGTTGCTAATATCATTTCATATATGGAAAAAAACGCTTAGGCTTACAACGTAACCAAATCTTTAATCAAGGAAGCTTTTTTTGAAGAGGGGGGGGGAGCAAAGCTATTTGAAGAATTGTGCGTACCTCTGAAAAAATCCTGGCTACGCCCCTGGACGGTTTTATGGTGATTTTATTATCCAGTTTTTTTCATCTTTATTTTCGCGGCTTTTGCTATACAAACTAAATTCATTTTTAGTTGTGATGGCATTACACTGCTTAATCATGACAGCTTTGGAAGAAACTGAATATATCCGTTTTGCGCAGCGCGATTTCGCAAAATTGCTGCGGGAATTAAAAATATTTATTTTTGTCGGCTTTGGCCTACCGACTCGATCGTGTTTGGTTTGCTTTCATATGATGACTTTTTCCTGACAGAAGAGTGTCAGGAAAAACACTTCGCGTAGATCATACATGACAAAATCCGCCCCTAAGCCTGATGAAAAGTCTCCTACAAGGCTCCCTACAATTCCTTATAATAAGGAATAGCGCTTTGCATTATTACTAAAAATAGCATTCTACTCAAAGTCAGCAACACGCGTTCCGACATGAAAATTGTTCATAGAATTTGCAATAAGCGTTTTTAAAATGATTTTTGAGCTTTATTTAAATATATAAAAGGCCTAACTGCCATAGGGAGCAAAATCTGGTCCAAGTAACTCAAATAAACGGTTAAAATAAGAAAATAAAGCGACCTGGTCAATGAAGGCTACAGAAACCGGATCTGTAGCTCTGTCCTTGATAGCATTGTACTGAAACATGACATAACATTTCTGGCTGTGTAATACTCCAAAACCGAAATTGCTAAAGAGAAAATCGAGTTTGTATGTGCTTCTCACAAGCCTGTAGCAGAATTTCTAAGCTGAAAAGCACACCAACATTATTTTATAGCACAAACCGGAAATTGTGTAAGATTGTTATGTTTGGTTGTGCGGCCAGGTAGGTACCATACAGTACTTTATATCGGAAAATTTTGGCCCACTCTCGAAATCTCGGCATTTAAAATAAACGTCTAGGAATCTCGGCCTCGCTAAAAATTGACTCGTCTCGGGGTCTTGATTTAGGTCAAATTTAGTTTAAATACCATGAAATACAGACGCCGAATATATTACCATTAGCAGCGGTAAATAACTAACACAGCACATAATGAATGGGAACTACCTTAAACATTTAAGCTATTATTGACTCAGTAAATATTCATTGCTGCAGATATTATTCATTGATGAAGGGGGGGGGGGGGCATTTTGATAAAATAATTTAAATAACCTAAAATACAACCGCCCAATTAAATACCATTAGCAGCGGGAAAATAATGAACACAGCAATAAAAAAAAGGAAATCACCTAAACATTTTAGGTTATTATGGACCAGGAAAATTTTCATGGTGGCGAATATATTTCATGAAGAAGGGGGGGGGGGGCATTTTGAGAAAGCAAACCGACCCCGTACTTCATCCAAATGTTTTGAAAAAGAACTGCCATAAATTTGACATATTGTGAAACCGACTCCCCATCCGAACCAAACCATTGCACGAACGATCGTTTGTGCCATCGGAAGTTCTACTGATTATTTGCGTTCTAAACTTAGTACTATTAAAGGAGCTGTGTCACGAAATTCAGCCAAATTAGGAAATTACAAAATGCTCGTTGAATTAAGAGAAACATAAAAATAACCGCTTAAAACGTTAAAGGAAGATTAAAATAACATAACAGAAACAACAGATTTCACGGATGGGCAAAATTGAAGAAGACTGAAACGGACTGAAATTAGGATTTTTGAAAACTGTTCAGCCCAACAGTTTTTCAAGGATGATCCCTGCCGCTTGCAACTTCAAGAATAATGCTCAGGAGACATATATGTTTGTCTCGGGTCTCTGATTTTGTCATTTACATGTATTTCCTTTGCTGACTTTCAGTTCCATAGCGATTGAGGGCGAGTAATTGGCAAAATTAAACAAAATGAACTGGACCGCCGTGACACAGCCCCTTTAATATGTATTTACTCTTGCTAGACAAGTTGTATTCTTTGCGGCTTTGATGTGAAAAGACTAGACAGATGAATCGCCGTCGGCTCCAAAAATTATGCAAATCAATGTCAGTGCTTGAGTGTTCCAGTTCACGTCTGACAGAATTTGTGGTACACAACCATATCGATGCCTTTTGCCAAGTCCAAGGTGTCTATCATAGACAGTTAAGGGTCCAAATACGTTTAACATTCGCTGGTTGAAATAAGTTGCGTTTCAGAGATTTATACAAAAACACTAAATTTTAGTAAGCATCGCACGGACCATCGCACGTCCAATTCGCGCGCTTTCACCGTTATTTGGGGTCAGCAGTTTTATTCAACTTAGTGTGATATCTATCTACGCTGAACTGTCTTCTTCTGGTACTAGTAACTGGTATTCAAATAAATGATGTCAAGGAGAAATTTAGGGGCTAAACCACTGTAAACACCCCTTTGGCAATAGACTTTCTAAGGCAAAGATCACACAAGAGAGCAGAGGGCTGAATGTATTATTTATCTCTTGCGGCTACTAAACAACCTAAAAATATGAAAGCATGAGTCACATTCTCGCTAAATCTCAATATTATTATAAAACCCTCAAACATACAGTTCTCATACAGAACTAGATACATCGTCAAGCAAAACGAGATCATGGTAATAGTAGTTCATGGATACATTAAATATTGCAAAACTACAAGATTACTTCTCAGTCTCTTGCTGATCGAATAATATTCAGTTCCGTATGCACATCCGCCGCAAGACTCCTAAGGTTCACCCGGTTTCACTAATTTGTTTTCTACACCCTCGTTCTCTCGCAATTCTTATTTTGCTCTTTAATGGGCCTGTTTTCTCGAAAGAGTTAAAAGGGAATAGAGGCTGTTGTGTTTGGACGGGATGGAAATTAAAGTACAGTCAATCAACTGAAACTGTAAAAACCTTACCATCTAAAAATGAAGAGGCTGGGACATACTATCGGGGACGTAAATGTCCCTGTAACTCGTCCCCTCATGTCACTAAATACATGAGATACATTGAAAGTCTTTATCAAGTTTTGTCCCGCTCTGCTTAGTAAATTTCATGCATCTTGTCGCGGCGACAGAATTAGGGAGCTTCAGTCGAAGGACGACGGCGACGGCGACGGCGACGGCAGCGAAATCGTCACTATTAAAACG
>CALNXI010002597.1:0-17500 GCA_942486025.1 Porites evermanni | reverse complement strand
TGTTGTTGATGACCAGTTGGTGTCTGTTCTGTTCCCAGTGAATGTCTTTCGGGCAAAGTTTGCTGCAGCTCGTTTTCGACAAATTTGCGAAACGCGCTACTTGCGAGTTTTTTTTAATTCGGCTTTATTTTTGCTGCTTGTTGGATCAGGACCTAAAAGGGCAGTGCCGATAGAAAAATTGGGCAGTTCTTCGCTGGTTTCTTCCATATTTTAAAGAGAAGGAAAAGTGCACTGCAGTTTAAAAGATGACAACTTTGCAGCCAGCTAAAAAAAATGCTCACGTCATCTTATTTACGCACGGGCGTGCGTAAATAAAGATTTTGTTCATAGCGGCTCAATAGGACTTATATAGGGCAAGCACGCGCGCTACGTTATAATAAAAATTCATCAGTTTTTAAATCAGTTAGCACAATGCGGACAGTGTCGAATGATCATTATTAGTTCGGATATAAGGAAATGCTACGATAAACAGGAATTCCGAGTTATTTTAAAAAACAGCTCACAGTACACAGACCAATAATGTCCCTGGGTGGATGAGACAATTTTTCTGGCTCTTTCGGAGTAGTAAATGCATTACAGTCGAACCTTCCGTATAAACGACCTCCCAAAAAGCGAAGACTTAGTGGTCGCTTAATACGGGAGGTGATTCGCTTACTAGAACCAAACTACAGGGAATCTCTTCCAAGAATATGTCCGGTTCCACAGGGGGGGAAGGTGTCTCAAAGGAAATCTGTGGTACAGTCAGCCTGCCAGTATGACGTCACGTCTTGCGTCAGTGACTTTCAAAATGGCGAGCAAAGTGTTCATTGAAGAGACGGATAGAAATTTCAATTTTATCACGGAAATACTATTCCGATTTCTTGGATTTGGAGATTTTAAGGTTTCTATTTTCATAGAAAACTAGAGTTAAGTACTTTTTTGGAATGAAATGTCCAATGGTGTAAAGAATTTGAAAGATTCCTTTCTATCTTCGAGCAAATTCTACGGGCAATCATACCGGCCAGTGCACAGCAAGAATGAGGAGTTTGGACACAGCAATAGGAGGTTCATGAAAGGATGTATTATGCTTTGCATTGTGCGTATTTTCAGCTCTTCAGAGCTAGTGGAACCCCATATCATGCCTCTTAAAGGTCGCTTAGCTGTAGCTTTGAAGGAGGAAGCTAAATGACAGGTATTTGTGAGAGACTGTCAGCATTGAATCCTGTTGCTTTACCGCATTTTAATAGTGTATTGGGCATACACCTGTAATTCTGTAATTAAATCCCGAAAACCAATAAAAGGTTTCGTTTAATTATTTTTTGAGGGCAAACCCAGTGGAGATTTTAGGGTAATAATATTGATGATTAAGACGATGTACAAAAGGCAAATTTAAGTTTCACCAGTTGGTCACTGGTGGGTGTTGGGTGTAATTTAGTACAGTTTGTGGTGTACTGTGTGTTGTTGCATCACTCCACTGCTTATGCTCTTGCTTGTTTATATGACAAAGTCTCTTCCACTATTGAAAATAAGGAATGCACAGTTGGTATTTTTATAGACTTGTCTAAAGCCTTTAAGACCGTTGATCATAACATTTTAATTTCAAAATTAGAGCATTATGGTGTTCGTGGCACTGCACTTAGATGGTTCAAAAGCTATCTAAGCAACAGACAACAATATGTGGAATTTAATGGTACCAGTTCAGAGTCTTGCGAAATAAAGTGCGGGGTGACTCAGGGCTCTATACTAGGCCTCCTGCTCTTTCTACTCTATATAAATGATCTGTGTAACGTGTCAAAGGTCATGGACTTTATTCTTTTTGCTGATGACACAAACATATTTTTCTCCCACAAAGATTTTAACTTGCTTCCTGAAATCTTGAATTCTGAATTGCTTAAATTAACCCAATGGTGTCGAGCAAATAAACTGTCCATTAACTTTAAAAACTCAAATTTTATGGTTTTTAGACCACGCCAAAGAAGGCAAACAGTTGATATATCTATTCAAATTGACAACAATGTTATTGAACGTGTGAAAGAAACAGTATTTTTAGGTGTTATCCTCGATGAGCATTTGTCATGGAAGCCTCACATTCTTGGCGTTTCTAGAAAAATATCAAAATCAATAGGTATTATTTATAAGTCTAGTTTTTGCCTTCCCAAAACTTCCTTGCGCTCCTTGTACTATAGTCTAGTTTACCCTTACTTAACTTATTGTGTTTCAGTGTGAGGATCGACATATCAGTATAATTTAAATCGGATTATTATTCTGCAAAAGAAGATAATCAGAATAATATCTAAAGTTTCTTTTGATGCTCCTACCGGTGTTCTTTTTAAAGAACAGGAGATTTTAAAATTCTTGGACATTTATTTATACCAAATAGGTAAATTTATGTATCTTTTTAAAAGAGGCTTACTTCCAAATTATTTTCGTGATATGTTTACTCTTGCAAGCCAGATACATTGTTATAATACAAGAAATTCCAGCCTTTTCTATGTACCTCATTGTTGAACTAATTTTAGAAAATTCTCAATTCGGTTTCAAGGTCCTATGTCGGGAAATTCAAAACAGTGAAAGTATCAGTTTGTTTGGCAAATACTTTAAAATTCCTTCTTTCTTAGTTAAATTGACTCTTTGTTGAGCTACACACCTTTTCCTTTTCTTTTTCTTTTTTCTCTTCTTTTCTCTTCTTTATTATTATTAATTTTTTAATTAATCCAAATTTTCACTCAGTACCGTTAACTTGTATGGTTTTCCCTATAGTTCCAGGAAGCCTGTAGTTTATAAGCCCCCGGCTTCTATATAGGCTTCCTTGCCTTTACCACATTTGATCTTGTAAATAATTTAGTTGGAATATTGTATATTATCTTTAATGTATTCCTGTAAATTGTTGTTGTATTTCTGGTTAATGGCAAAATAAAATGAATGAATGAATGAATGAATTCCATGTACCAATTGGGTTTGTCGATGGTGAAGTTAGGTCAAATGTTCCATTTTTGAAAAGAGCCGAAACCGTGTTTGTTCTTGCGGCCGACGCAGTCACATTTTAACAGCTTATCTAAAGATAATTACTGAATTATAAAGTGCAAGTCTGGGTTTGTTTTGTGACTCTATTTCATTTAGAGTTATTATCTCGTTCTTATGAACCAGCGCGAAGAAAATGCTCAATTTTCGCTAATTCCATACTCGAAAGAGCGCTGATTTAGCGTTTTTCAAACTTTGCCCGATTAATAAAAAAATAAAAAGCCGTTACAATTTTTTATGTGATTTTTGAAATAAGTGTACTATAGAGATTATCTGGGAAAAATTAGAAGAAATTCAAAAATTCACGATTGTCAGCCGATTTTCGAAAATTACAGACGTTGGCTCTTATAAAATTAGTGAGCCAGTCTGGATTCCTTGAGCTGTCAGTTCCAGATTCCAAAGCCCAGGATTTCGGATTGGACAAGAAAAATTTTCCCGAATCCCGGATTCCACGAGCAAAAATTTCCCTGATTTCGGAATCCGGGTTCCCTTAAGTCACATTCGAACGCCGGCCAGACGGATAAATTGAAGTCTCTGCGGGCGCAAGTCAAGAAACTGCTTTTCGAAAGTCGTGATCACTTTTACGACTCCATTGACACTGACTTTAGATTCAATCGCAAGCGCTTATGGTCAGTTTTGAAGCTTAACTCTAAATCTCATCCCATCCCAGGCCATGTCTCCATGGCAACCGTCCCAAACTCTTCCGCTGACCAGTCACAAAATCCTTCAAGAGTAAGTGCTGATACACCTGCAGGTATAGCTGACCTGTTTAACAGGTTTTTTGCCTCTGTATTTACTATCGACATCGCAGTGGAGAAGAGAGCGTGCATACGTTCGGACACTGTTATGTCCGATCTAACTCTCAATGAGTCCACGGTTCTAACTGCACTCAAAGCACTAGAAGTCGATAAAGCCACAGGGCCGGACGAAATCCCTGCTAAACTGCTCAAAGAGACTGCCTCAGTGATTGCTCCTTCCTTATGTAAGATCTTCAACAAATCACTGCAACTAGGGTCTCTCCCGAGTGACTGGAAACTAACTAATGTCGTGCCTGGGTGCGAAAGACCACGTGGAAAATTACCGCCCCATCTCTCTACTCCCAATAGTGTCCAAGGTCTTTGAGCGTTTTGTGTTGAATAGCATCATGGACCACCTGTACCAGGTAATTTCACCTAAACAACATGGTTTTTGTACTGGAAGATCATGCGTCACCAACCTGCTTGACGCTCTTGACCACATTGGTTCACTTTTAGATGGTAGCAGCCAGGTTGACACCATCTACCTCGATATGTCAAAAGCTTTCGACAAAGTCAGTCACAGGCGCATCGTCCATCAGCTAATCCAGGCCGGTTTCGGTGGAAACCTGCTTAACTGGTTCTGCTCCTACCTGTCAAGTCGACGCCAACGCGTTACGGTACTCGGCGCCAGTTTAGAGGATCTTCCTGTTACCTCTGGAGTACCTCAGGGTTCCACACTCGGACCAGCCCTTTTCCTCTTATACGTCAACGACCTTCCTGAAGTCATCAGTTCTAGCAGTCGAGTGTTCATGTTCGCTGACGAACAAAAATATTCAGAGCGATAAAGACTTTGGGGGATGCCTCTTCTCTCCAGGAAGATCTTGGGAAGCTTGCAACTTGGTCTCAATCATCTGGTCTCCTTTTTAACGAAGCAAAGTGTAAGGCGCAGCATATAAAGAAGAAAACAAAGCCGATCTTATCCTCTTACAAACTCAACAACACCGCACTTGAATTATATGCTGCAGAAAAAGATCTGGGCGGTTGGATTAGTAAGGATCTGACATGGTGCAAACAAGTGTACGAACAATCTTCGCGAGCTAATAAACTGCTTGGATACTTAAAGAGGAACACGAGGTTCATACTTAGAACCGAAGTAAGACGAACGCTATACCTAGCCCTAGTTAGGCCACATTTGGGATGCGCCACCCACATTTGGGCCCCACAGTCCATTGGGCTCATTGTCAAGCTTGAGCGTATCCAAAGACGCGCGACTAAGTTTATCTTAAAACTGTCTTATTCTTCTAATATAAGTTATGTCTCGTTTACAAACGCTAAACGTAATACCTATTTCTTACTGACATGAACTTTTAGATCTAACCTCTTTTTTTCAAATTGACACACGGTCTTGTTAACGTGAACTCCTCTGTCCTACCTGAAGTTTGCAAATAAGTTAGACGCACTAGATCCTCAACCAGCAATGTTAATAAATACATATTAAGAAATGTAAAACAAGTACGTACCAAAAATCCTTTCTCGTTAGAACTAGCTTGGAATTGTTTAGTGGATGAACTAGATTTGAGCTCATCGACCTTAGCTTCCTTTAAATCGGTTATTTTTAATTATTGTAAGTCTGCGTTAGCTGTTTCCTATGATTGTGAAGACCCACGTTCGTTCAAGTCTATCTGTTTAAAATGTAATAGTGCTCGTCCCTTGTATCGTCAAATAACTTGTTTTATGTAGCTGTAGTTTTTCTTGTATCGCTGTGCTTTTTAATATTTCTTGTTTTTATTTTTTCTTCTTAGTATCCGGCCCGCTGTAATTGGCCACAACCGTTGCGGTGTCCCTGCCAACGTTCTTTCTCTTTGTCTGTTTGTTTGTTTTTTGGCGAAGCTCATAAAATAAAATAAAACAAGGGGCAACATCTACTTTATCGAAGACGTATTTCATTGCATTTCATTTCAAAGATGCCATATGTGTAGTTCCATATTGTCGCTAAAAGTTCTTCCTATACTCTAAGTAGCAAAGACTAGTATACAGTTGAACCTCTCTACAACGGCCACCTTGTGGACAGAAGAAAGTGGCCTTTGCCGTTATGGGCAGGTTGGGGTGTAATATGAGGGTGCTAATGGGGGTACCCAATTCTCAATTAACTACTAATTTTTCTGCAAAATATCAGTTAACTACTATTTTTTTTTGCCAATTCTCAGTTAACTCCTTATTTTGGTTAGCTATTAACCGTCACTTTCTTACAGCAAATATTATTCTGTCATAACCCGAATTTTCTTTACTTCAGCACGTCAATCATTTTTAGGGGTAGACCCTTATAAATTAAGGTATAAATTTACATGAATTTACATAAAGTCCGCCACTAGTACAATTTATAAGTAACTGAAAATATGGAAAAGAACATAAGTATCTAACCGAAGTAGCAAAAATGGGTAAACGATAGCTATTAAGACCCCTACTTGACGATTTTTGCCGTTAGTACAAATTAGATCCAAGTCGTATAACCATCACCAGCCTCACAGATCCAGACTCACCAGTGATGATCTCGTACTGATCTTCCCAAACTGGTCATGCATATCCTGCCATAAAACTCACCTTCATATGCCATTAAAGTCGCCTTCTTCGTCAACCTCTTAATTCGTCACTTTCAATATCTGAATCAGTCACGTACTTATCTGGTTGAAATTCTCGCATGTGTTATCTTGTAGTTGGCCTAAGTTAGTTTCAATCCATTTTCAATCCTTGCAATCCATTGCAACAGACGACGGGAAACAATATCAATGCCAAAATAGTCTCAAATAACAAAACTGGACCATTATTTTTGGAATTCAATTGATGCAAAAAAAGTTTTAGCTTTTTAAGATAGCAAATAGCATGACATAGTCCCGTGACGCTGGTGGTAAAGATACCGCTTTATCTTGAGATGATTCGCTTCTTATAGTTTGTTGACAAACAGGTGGAAAGTTTTCTATCCAGTCCATCCCCATCGCAACTTCATCTTCTTTTCTCCATGGTTTGCACCGATGGGAGAGACATAGTTGAGAGTGCTAAGAAAGGCATGAAAGTATTTGACATGGGACAATTCGACTTTTCGTGAATGTAGCCCACTTCGAATCCATAGATCTTTTAAGCGATTCCTTCACTCTATTTCCAAAGTCTTAGGCGTAGTTCAAAGCACTAAATGTTTTGTGTTGACTGAAGTGAGAAACCGCGTATAGGTTTTCCACCTGCGTTGTCAGAAGATTTTTGTACCTCGATACAGACTTTGTCGACACCCTCGTTCGCGTCCCTCAGTGTTACCTTTTTCGCCTTTTTCAAAAGCGTCATAAAGATATCCAAAGTTTTCAGGAAATGAAACTGTTTCAGAAAGACCGGTTTAAACATGCACGAGCTGATTTCATTGAGCCACCAGAAATTCTTTTTGGGTCCGTGAGAACAGTATTTCCTTATCCGAACACAGAAATCTTACTAATATTAGCGTTAAGGATTACTTCTTGTGCCTTTTTTCTAAAAGAATTGTTTGTAAGAGCGAACCGGAAGTGCATTTTTACCGGAAATTACGTTACGTGCGGGAACATTGACAGTTTCAAATAAAAGTCCCCGGATTTAGGGGAGGAGCGCTTACGCCATAGAAAAAAATCTTGTGTGGATGTTTTGTCTTTTTTTACGGGATTTTTTCAATGGGAACTCTGGACTTTTTTAGGAAGAGGACTGAGAAAATTTAGGAACCTAAGGAGAAACATTTCTGGTCCCTCGGAGCCGGATGAAGTGGATTAAAAGTTGGAATTTTTTAAAGGAAAACGGTCTTGGACGTGCAGGATTTGTGTGGCGAGAGTTGACAGTAGTGTTGTTTTCGTCAAAGGTAAGGAAACTTTGTGGATTTTACTAAGGAAATCAGTGGAAAAATGTCGGACAACGAAGAAGATTCAGCCGAAGACCGTATGATGAAAGTGGAAGCTTTAAAAGCGGAAAAACGGAAATTAAAAGGGGCGATAACAAGACAGCTAAATGAGTTAGCGAGTCGGGTTGCTGGCGTCAGCGGCGGCGTTGAACCAAGAAGTTTTGAAGAAATTGAAGAAATTAAAGCTACTTTGGAGCGTTTGGAAAAGATTAAGGAAAAAACTTTCGAAATACTGGAAGAATTACGGACATTGTATCAGGAACTAAAGAACACTGAAATGCAAGTTAAAGTCGGGGATGAAGCGGATGAATTAAATGAAAGAATTGAAGGTGAAGCTAGCGCCGCTCGTCGCGTCTTGACTTCAGTAACACGGAACACACGGCCGGTAAGTCCACCATCTTACTCGAGTAACTCTAACACCAGTTTGCCACAAAGGAAGGTTGATAGTGGGATGAATAACCTAGAAAGAATTCGCATTCCAACATTTAGCGGGAACAAAACTGAATTTCAGCACTGGAATGCAACATTTACGAGTTGCGTGGATGCAACTGCAATGTCTGCTCAGTTTAAAATGTTGAGATTGGAGGCATGTTTAGCGGGCGAAGCTTTAGAAACGATTAAAGGTTTAGGATATTCTGAGGCTGCTTATGAAGCTGCTAAGTCGAGGTTGTTGAGAAAATACGGTGGAAATCGTAGGGAAATTCAGTGTCATGTAGACGAATTAATAAAACTGAAGCCAATCGGAGAGGAAAATTCAAAAGAATTGGAAAAATTTGCAGACATGTTGGAGAGGGCAGTGATAAATCTACAGGAGAACAATAGAGCGGCAGATTTAGAAGCGGGAACTTTGTACACTATCATTCTTGAAAAACTGACAGAGAAATTGTTATCTCAATACATTCGCTGGGTAAAAGAAAATAGAAGGGTCGAGTCTCTAATTACACTCAAAGATTGGACTGCAGAAGAGGCTGAATATCAGATTCAAGCAACTGAAATTAAACATGGTTTAAAATCAGGAAATTCAAGCGGCAAATTTCACAACTGAAGAAGTAAGTCTTTTGGAAGTAACCGAACTGATGACAAAAAGAGGGGAACATGCAAAGTATGTGGAGAAGGCCATGCTGTATGGAATTGCGATATCTTTAAAAGTAGAAAAATTCAGGAAAAATGGGCTACGGCGAAAAAACTAGGACTCTGTTACAGATGTTTGGGTGATGATCATCTGGGAGGGGAGTGCCCAAGAAGTAGAGTGTGTAACATTGATGGTTGCAAGGACCGACACAACCGGTTGTTACATGGGAATCGAAATGGAAACAACTCTCAGTCTCGACCCGTGGGAACTCAGCCTCAAGAAACTCAGCCTCAAGGAACACGGCCTCAGGGAACCCAGTCCCAGTCAACCCAGCTTCAGTTGGCCAGGACAATTCAAGGAAGAAGGGAAATCCAGTCAAACAGAGATGACAACATTCTGTCACAAGGAACTCGAGAACAAAGCGGCGGGCTTAGCACGGAGGGGGATGCTAACACCAATTCAACTTCGCTAAAAATACAGAAAGCAGAAAAGGTGGCACTGCGAACTGTTCCAGCAATCTTGAAACATGGTAAGAAGAGAATTCTTGTCAATTGTTTCTTGGATGAGGGAAGTGACACTACATATGTTAATGAAGATGTAGTTGAGGAGCTCGGAGTCAAAGGAGAGAAAGAGTTGATACCTGTGAACGTTGCTAACGATCAGGAAGTTCGTTTTCCATCCATGACATTCACTATTGAAT
Organism: Porites evermanni; assembly: GCA_942486025.1. NCBI lineage: Eukaryota > Metazoa > Cnidaria > Anthozoa > Scleractinia > Poritidae > Porites > Porites evermanni. The sequence goes on along the minus strand of CALNXI010002597.1, from coordinate 8,084 downwards.
TAGAGAGTGTTGACGGTAGTGTGGACGCTAAGATTGTAGCACAGTCTTCTGAGAAAATCTGCGGTGGGATGAAAGCAGTCGACTGGGTTAGGATTAAGGGCAATTGGAACCATTTGCAGGACATTCCATTCCCAAAGCTTGCGAATCGGGGAGAGATTGATGTGTTGCTCGGAACTGATAACTATCAATTGATGTACCCCAAGAGAGAAGTGATTGGTGGAGCCGAGGAGCCATGTGTACGACTTTGTCCTCTGGGGTGGACGGCAGTGGGGAGGATAAATATGGAGAACACAGGAGCAGATCACAACACCAGTTTGTGTCATACTTTTCGCATGCAACAGTTTGGAGAAGTGACACCGACAGTGGAACAGTCAGATGATTTGAATCCGTTGTTGAAGAGATTCTGGGACCTGGAAACCATGGGAATTACACCTCCTAAACCGGTTATGACTACTGATGAAACAGCAGCCTGGCATAAAGTGAGCAAGTCAATCAAGTTCGAGAATGATCATTACGTAGTAGCTGTTCCTTGGCGGAATGAGCGACCAAGCCTTCCAAAAAACAGGCCGTTAGCTGAGAAGCGCTTGGAGTCCACAGAGCGAAAATTGGCAAAGAATCCAGAAATAGCAGAGTCCTATCAGAAAGTCATTGAAGAATATTTGGAGAAGAATTACATCCGCCGAGTGCCGCCAGATGAGCCGACACCCACTGAAGAATGGTTACTTCCCCATTTTCCCGTTGTGCGTGCTGACAGGACTACAACGAAAACGAGCATTGTATTTGATGCGTCAGCTAAGTTCCAAGGAAAGAGCTTGAACAGCGAAGCGTTACCGGGACCGAAACTGCAAGCGGACATGTTTAGCATTCTAGTCAGATTTCGAAAGGAACTGGTTGCCCTGGTGGGTGACGTAAGTCAAATGTATCATCAGCTTGCCCTTACTCTTGAAGACGGGCCACTACACAGGTTTCTATGGAGAAATATGGATCAGAGCAAGGAGCCAGAAGTTTACGAATTCTTGAGATATGTGTTCGGAGGGTGTTACTGTCCTTTTTGTGCGCAGTATGTGTGGCAGAAGCATGCGGATGATCACAGAGCAGAGTATCCTCTAGCAGCTGAAGCGGTGAAGAACAGTTGTTATATGGATGACCTGATGCCTTCAGTGGAAACGGTAGAAACAGCAAAGGAGATGCGACAGCAGTTAACCGAGCTTGGAGGTAAAGCAGGATTTCACATTCGCAAATGGATCTCTCAGAAGCCTGAAGTTATCATGGACATACCAGAAGCTGATCGAGCAACTAAAGTGGATCTCGAAAAGAAAGAATTTCCAGTGACGAAGACTTTGGGAGTCGTTTTGATTGTTCAGGAAGACAAATTATCATTTTCCTTTGTTCCACCCCCAGACGAATTGCTATTAACAAAGAGGAATGTGCTGAAGAAAACGGCCTCAATTTATGACCCCTTTAGATTTCTGACGCCCTTCGTAGTGCGAGCTAAAATGCTGATTCAGGAAGCTTGGATTGAAGCTCTCGGATGGGATGAAGAATTGCCAGATCATTTTAAAATGGAATGGAAAAGATGGTTCGGGGAACTGGGAGAACTTGGTGCGGTCCGTGTTTTACGATGTCTGAAGGAAGACAAGGAACTCCGAGATGTTACTATTCACACGTTCAGTGACGCGTCTGAGAAGGCTTATGCCGCAGCAACGTACGTTCGCCATGAGTATGAAGAAGGAACAGTTAGCACAAGATTAGTCGCAGCAAAGTCAAGGTTGGCGCCATTGAAGGCCATGAGCATTCCGCGGTTAGAACTCATGGGAGCACTGACTGGTCTCCGACTGACATTGAAGATATGTGCAGCATTGGAGCTTCCTAGGAACAAGGCCACATTTTGGGTGGACAGCGTAAATGTCGGGTTTTGGGTCCAAGGACAGAGTCGAAATTTTAAACCTTTTGTATCGCACCGGGTTGGGGAAATTCATGACGAGAGCAGTCCAAACCAATGGCGGTACGTTCCTACGAAACTCAACCCTGCGGATCAAGGGACTCGAGGAGGTTCAGTTCAAGAGCTAGTTAAAGATGACTGCTGGTGGTATGGACCCCCGTTTCTAAAACGTAGAGAAGATGAGTGGCCAGAGAGGAAATCTGGAAAAGCCCCAGAAGCTTACAAAGAAGTTAAATCAGAGAAACGAGAACAGCTCATGGAAAAGGAGCTAAGCAAGAATGCGCAGAGCTATTACGTGGAAACAGTCAAACCAAAGAGCACACCAGACCCAATGGAATATTCAAAATGGTACAGAACCAAGCCAAAAGGAAAGCTGGAGATCGGAATGTCTTTGGTGCGGGTGACTGGTTGGATTAATCGATTCTTAGCAAATGTCAAAAAGCCTCAAAACGATCGAGAAAGTGGGGAGTTGAACCCAAGGGAACTTAATCAAGCAGAAGAGCAAATCATCAGGGCGGCTCAGCAAAAGTGCTTTCCTGACGAGATAAGAGCACTTGAAAACAACAAGCCTCTCCCTAGTAAGAGTACGTTACTAAAGATTACACCAAAGTTCTGTGGGGGACTCCTTCGATCAAACACGCGACTGCGATATTCAGATGATTTGCCAGAAGAGACGAAGTTTCCAATCATCCTTCCAAAGAATCACATCGTTACCAAGTTAATCGTGAAGTATCACCATGAGAAGGAAGGTCACGAGATGGGAGTGAACTTTACATTAAACCATTTACGAGAGAAGTACTTCGTGATTCAAGGACGACAACAAGTGAAGAAATGTATCAAGGAATGTGCGGAATGTAACCGAAGATTCAGGGGCTGTCCAGCGCGACAACAAATGGCACCATTACCTAGAATTCGATTAGAGATGACTCAGAAACCATTTGCAAATTGTCCGACAGATTTTGCAGGACCATTCTACACGATGCAAGGACGAGGTAGACCACGAGTGAAGCGCTACCTTTGCTTATTTGTGTGTTTACAGACACACTGTTGTCATTTAGAAATGGCTGCCTCCCTGGAGACGGATGCTTTCTTAAATGCGCTGACGCGTATGGTGGCTAGACGAGGTTGGCCTAAGTTGATGCTCAGTGACAATTAATGGAAGTAATTACGTCGGAGCAGCACGAGAAATCAAGGAGTTAGTGGATAGCATGGACCAAGACAAAATTCAAAGGCTTGCTTCCAACCAAGGAATTGAGTGGCAGTTTAACCCACCGGAAGCGCCACACTTTGGCGGTGTCTTCGAAAGAATGATCAAGTCAGCCAAGAGGGCAATTTATACAATTTTGAACGAAGCTGACGTCAATGATGAAGAATTACAAACCGTGTTTACTGGAGCCGAACGTTTGTTAAATTCGAGGCCTTTAACTACAGTTAGAGGAGATGACAATGACGAGCCTGTGCTGACCCCAAACCATTTCTTAATTGGCCAAATGGGTGGAGAGCTAGCCCCAGAGACAGTCGATACGACGGCAGTCAGTGTGCGTAGACGATGGAGACGAATACAGGAACTGATTCGTAGAGTATGGAGTCGTTGGATGAGAGAGTATTTGCCAAGTATTGGATCCCGGCAAAAGTGGTTCCAACCTTCAAAGAATCTAACAGTGGGGGACGTGGTGTTGGTAATTGATCCAGACGCACCAAGACGGGATTGGAAGCTTGGACGAATAGAGGCAGTGCATCCTGGCAAAGATGGACTAGTACGAGTCGTAGACGTTAGAACCAAAGGAGGGGTGAAACGAAGACCAATTTCCAGAATTTCACCGTTGGAATTTGAAGATTACTAAGTGACTGGACGGAACAGTGAACTAACTAGCTATGGTCGTAAAGATTTGCATCATGAACACTTGTAGGAACAGTTGAACAGTTCATGATTTGTTTGGTCAGAGAATTTTAAGTCTAAATCTGACAGATTGAACATTTTAACATTTCACATTTGAACAGTTATTGGAACATTTGAACAATTTGCGAATATGTTTGCCAAAGAGATCGATTGAAGTGTTGGATTTTCAGTCAAATGTAAATCGAGGAGGGGAAAAATGTTAAGGATTATTTCTTGTGCCTTTTTTCTAAAAGAATTGTTTGTAAGAGCGAACCGGAAGTGCATTTTTAGCGGAAATTACGTTACGCGCGGGAAGATTGACAGTTTCAAATAAAAGTCCCCGGATTTAGGGGAGGAGCGCTTACGCCATAGAAAAAAAATCTTGCGTGGATGTTTTGTCTTTTTTTACGGGATTTTTTCAATGGGAACTCTGGACTTTTTTAGGAAGAGGACTGAGAAAATTTAGGAACCTAAGCAGAAACAATTAGAATTACGAATTATTCGTTGAGTTCTCTACAACCATCTCTATGACGGACGCTTTCTGTTTGCCGCGTACTGCTCTGGTGCCTTTTGCACATAATAATATCAGTTAATGTGTACCGGGTCATCAGCGGGACAGAAAAAAGTCAGAAAATAGCATTTCTGTTTGCAAAACTTTGTTACCTCCATTAACATCAGTGATCGTATTCAGTACAATTAATAGAATGTCACTTAACTGTTAACTTTTCATTTCTCAGTTAACTACTAATTTTTTGGCCAATTATCAGTTAACTACTGTTTCTTTGGCCAAGTATCAGTTAACTGCTAACCCCATTGGCACCCTCTAATATGACAAATTCTCTTTAGGGAGTACAACAAGTTTATCGAGCGGCGTTCTTGCTTATATAAATGTTAATCCAATCATAAATGATACATACAGAGATAAAATACACAAAAAAAACTCGAATAATGTTTTGAATCAAAATGTTAACGTGACAAAACGAACAAGTATCGTAGATAATTTATGCTTACTGCAGCAGTATAAATGGAACACAATCAAGATACGATGCCGCGATTAATCATCAACGCGCCTTACAGATCAAATTTCGTGACCATTCCGTTGTAGAGAGGTTTAAAAAAGAGTCCATGTATGGCCTGTCCGCCAGGACAAAAAAGTGGCCGTTGTAGAGGGGTGGCCGTTAGCGGAGGTTCGACTGTACTGCTAAAATAGAAATCAGACCATGCTTCGAGTGGCCGCTTACAAAAGGTATCAGACAAAGGGAAATTATTTTAAAAATCGTCAGCCCGAAACGCACGGTCCTGGTTGACTATGCGGGATTGTTGTTTACGAGAGATTCCAACTCTAAGTCAATGTGCATGGCTGACGGGATTGTTATGTGCGGCTGGGTACTTTCGGCGGCGGCGGCGGCTGAGCCGTGAGGGAATTTGACTTGTTCCCAATCTTCTCGCGGCTCCACCGCCAAAAAACAACAGCTTCGTAAGGGTATGGCGCGCCGTTTGTTTCAAAATTATTTTTGTCAGTTATTTGGTATCATTTGCTGTTTCTTTTTTAAGTCTCCTCTTGATTTTCGGCATTCATAGAGATATTGTGGGATAAACATATTCTCTGTCAGTTGTACGCATCACTCTGTCGGTAGTAAGATGTACGCGCTGCTTTGTCGGTTATAAACCTTCATTCTCTCGGTTGCAAATATTTACACTGTCGGTTGTACGCACTACTCTATCGTATGTAAAATTTACCCTGTCAGTTGTACACAAAACTCTGTCGGTTGTACGCACTACTCTGTCGGTTGTACGCACTTACTTTGTCGGTTGTACGCACTACTCTGTTGCCGGGGTTGTGAACATTACTCTGTCAGTTGTACGTACTACTCTTCACACGCCTTGATGAATGACTGATACGTTTTTAGCAAAAAACGCGGTATCTGTCGGTTATTAACGACCATAAGCACGATGGGGGTATTGCTAGTTTGCATGTGACGTCACGGCGGCCATGTTGGTGGTCAAGAACAAAAGCATTTCTCTCCTCTGGGAACTAAACTCTATTTTCATGTAAATTCTTCGAGAAACAATTTAGCCTGCGTGGCAGGCGTTTGAAAAGGAAAGGAAAGTCCAGAATCTGGAAAATGAAAGAAGATACATATAGAAAAAGCCTCGCCAAGAATCAGGTCTGTGCGATAATTCATATGCGAGATATTCGGAAAAACGTTTTACCCAAATTAATAAGGCTGTTGGTGTCCCTTTGAGTGGCACAAATATGGCCGCCGGAAACCAATAGAAACATCTGTTTTTGACTTTTCCTACTTATGCGTGAATTCATCGCTTGAGGAACTAATAAAGATTAAAGTAATATTTATTCTAAGACAAGGAATGTTTAGATAGCAAAATCTCAGAAAATCAGTAACGTTTTTAACCCACATAAGAGCTTTCCCGGCCGCCAGCTAACTCCACTCACTCCCAGCAGAATGCCGCGAAGGGGGGCTCTTATTAAGCTTTCCCAAGAGATCATAATAGGACCTGTCCTAGATTTTTCTTTACAAAACTAGGTAAACGTGATATCTGTTTTCTAACTACGTTTTTACTGTGAAATTTTACCCGAATATTTCAGTCAGTGACCAAGCGATTCAAATTGCCTAGCGCGCAACTTTCGAAAATGACGGAAGAGGAAGCGCTTTTTTGGTCCCAGACCTATTACCCGACAACAAAGCAAGAATGTTCAGCTAGTAATCAAATGGTGACGAGTGAAATTATTCCCTAATTTCACGAGTATGCCATTTGATTACCTATTAATATCATGGGTAACGAATTACGTTAGCAATCTTGGATTTTTGACATGTTTATCCTGGATCGTATCGATCGAGAACTCCACTCTCTCGAACGTTTAGAGCTAAAATTTGACTCAAGATTAGAATTTTTCTACAAAATACCTGTTAGAATCCTTCTTGATGTGCTCTTTGGTGAGTTCAGGTTTTCTAAAGCGTCTTTTATGCCCTGGCATCTTCATTCATGACATTTTCAAACTTCGTCGCCATCTTGACACTGAGACGTACGGAAGCTTGCCATGGCAATTTTGTAAACATTATCCCTGAAATTTGGCGCCAAAATTAAGAAGTAATTCGTCACCTATGATATTACATATACTAATTTCCTCTCGTGAAAACGGCAACCATTGTAATACACTTTGATCACGTCCAAAACAGGAAATCGTCACTTTTTTAAATTTAGTCAGGGCAGCGCAAATGCGTAATTTTGCAACACCTCGCAGTTCTACTTGAATAGTTTTGAACTGCATTCTATTCGTTATCGTGCTTGATTCCTGCTGTATTAGCATTGGATCCATTGGTGGCTAAGGGCACGGGACCTGGCCAGCAAACTACTCCATTCTGTTTCACTAACTGATAGTTTTATCATGTTAGATGCAAAACTACTGAAACCTCTATCTTGCATGTAAACAACAACAGCTTTACAGGCCCGTTAATTATCGGGGCTTTCGAAAAAAGGGCCCCATTCCTCTGCCCCTCGAGGCTTCGCTGCTCGCTCGTGCGTTCGCGAGAGACTCGCTTCGCTCGCCCAAATAGGATAGCTTGCTCGCAGGCAAGTTCGATTGTTCCATGCAGTGTTCGATTATAGTCAATGGTTTAAGTGTTCGATTTCCGAACGTTGGATTGTGTTCGATTGGCAAAATTTTGGGATGAGTTCGATTAAGTTCGATTACCGAACCCAATCGAAGTCAATCGAACGACTTGAGTTCGATTGGGTTCGATTACGGAACGTTCGATAAATTGACTACGCCGGGCAATGTATGACTCCACGGAGACTCATTAGAGCGGCCAAACGGCTGATATTTGCTCAGAAAAAATTAAAATACTCCATGCACTGCATAACCTTCTGTAGCTAAGACGAAAAAAAAAAAACGAAAACCGTTGTTGTTTTGAAGCACAAGCTAAGGTGGTCACGTTTAACACTTACGAGCTTACGGGTCGTGTTTAGCCTGTCAACGCTTTATTTCAAACTTAACTTCTGACCATTTTCTGTTTCTCGATGTTCATGGCGAATTTGATACATGCTCAAATAAAGAAAAAAAAGTCTCAAAAAACGATTATCATTTCCCATTAAGAGAGGATAAACCCTCTTTATCCTCTCTTGTTTCGCATTCATCGCAACTCTCGCTCTCCCGTCCTCTCGACATGCTTTTGCACCTTTATTCCTCCACGAAACTTCCACGCAACACACGAGGAAATATTATCCGCGGGAAAACAGAAC